>JASANB010005297.1:0-17741 GCA_030248155.1 Sabatieria punctata | reverse complement strand
AAAAGTCCATATTTTAACTGAAAAATGACATAAATTAGCTATTTTAGCTTTTGTTTTTTTCCGTGATTTATGTTTTTTCCGACTCTTACGAAAAAGCCGTTTTTTTTTTTAAAAAAAAAACCGAAAACACCACACCTCACATCCCAGACAGAAACACACGAAGCAAACAGCATAATCACAAGCATTTTTAGTACACGTTGTTCACACAACACAGATCAGTCCAGCTTAAGTTGCTTCAGAGCTTGATCACCACTAGTACACTTGTCGGAGGTCCACCACTCTTTCATGTTAGTGTAAGTGAAGCTCCGACTAAGGTCCGACTTGTCCCTGAGAGCCTGACACATCTTCTTGAATCCGGCATACCTCTGTCTCACTTTCAGTGTGTACTGTTTCCTCCACTCAAAGAACCGTTCATACTCCGTTTCATTGGCCAGTAGTCTTTTCAAATAAGTGGCCAATTGGCTGACACTACTGAACTGACGAGCATCTATAAAGCTGCCCTCGGGCGCCAGGTTACTGTAATTAGCGCCGCCGAACGCAATAGGCACCATTCCATAGTAGAGAGCATTGAAGAATTTTTCGGTCACATAGTCAGTGCAAAGAGAGTTCTCAAAAGAGGAGGTAGAATTTGTACGCTGGCCCAAACTTTCATAACAAGCCAATCGTTCTTCCTTCTTGCATTTTAATTTGCCGCAATCGCCGTAGACATCGACCGGGAGGTGTTTGGCCAACTGAGCTGCCAGTAGATTTCGCTTGCTGGGAGGGGAACAGTTGCTCACCATCCAAGCGATCGGTTTGGTTTTGTTGGGGGGAATGTTACAGCTGTCTAGGAAGCGCGTTCTTTTGGTGAAGACGCCATAGGGACTGGGATAGTCCGAGTCTAGCCGATAGGTGAGAGTGCGATTAAAGGAAAATGCATCCCATTCTTTCATGTTGAAATCTGCAAACTGCTTATATTTTACTCTATTCGTAATATGTGACTCATTACTAATGATGGTCTATTACCCCCACTTTGCAGTCATCACCCTATCATACATGCAACAGGTCCGTGCCAGCCAGGGAAGGTGTAGGGGTACGGAGGGTCTACCTACAGTCACAAGGTGCGAACATCAAATCAAAGGTTCTGCGCAATTTTGTATGTGTTTTTCGCGAAAAACCAATTTTCGGCAAATCAACTTTCTATGGAAGAGTTAAATCGACAAGCGGACTCCAGATTCTTATTCTCCGTGCAATTGCGAGTTCGCTGATATATACATGTTTTTGGGATTCTCAAATTAGTTTTTTGGAAAAACGCGTTTTTCAGAAGAGTGTGCGCGTTAAAAATTATCTGCGATCCGTTTTACGATGGAAATTTTGCCCAACATTTTTCAAATTTGACCCTAACGGCATAAACGGCTCGTATTCACGATTCAAACTTTATTTTGGTCCATAGATTACATTTTTGCAGTCCGTTTGACGCTAAGAGTGCGTTTTCAGTTATTTTCATTTTTTTAATTGTTTTTTGCAAGATTTTGTCTGGTTGGAGCAGCTACTGTGAGTCTCTTCAGATGTTGCTAAAAATGAAATTCATGGAGTAATTTTAGGGTGCTGAATTCATTTCTGTCACCTAGAACATCTTTAGGTTACTGCAAACCTAACTTTCCAGCACCCCTACTTGGTAATGATATTTTCTAGCAATCTGTCTTTGACGTCTTTGCTTTGTGAAAAGAACACTGAATGATGCTTATGCCATCAAGTGACTCCAGCCTCACGTCAAACGAACGTTATAGAGAAGCAGGTTCTTGCCCAAACGTATACCCTAATCTGCGCAAGTTTGACTCTGAACACTAATTTTCGCAACAGCTAAAACCAGCCTCCTTCGTAACTATGATGATAAGATAACGATTCTAGCGTCTTTGCCTTTAGCCACTCTAATAATACTTTGATTATAATATATAGCTCAATACAATTAAAATGAAAGAAACTGGAAAACACGACTACTTAGCGCCAGGACTGCAAAAATGGATTCTATGGAACAAAATTAAGTTTGAATCGTGAATATGAGCCGTTTATACCGTTTGGGTCAAATTTGAAAAATGTTGGGCAATTTTTCATAGTAAAACGGATCGCAGACAATTTTTTGACACGCACACCTTTCCGAAAAACGCGTTTTTCTCGAAAACAAATTTGAGAATCCACAAACATGTATATATCATCAGCCAAATTGAATGAAAGGTGAAGAAATTAGGCATGTGCAACAACTCGCAATTGCACGGAGAATAAGAACCTGGAGTCCGCTTTTTCGTTTTGACTTTTCCGTAAAAAGTTTATTTTTTGCCGAAAATTGATTTTTCGCTAAAATAAAAACACATACAAAACTGCGCAGAACCTTTGATTTGATGTTCGCATTTTGTAGCCCTTGCAATTTGCTATTGATTGATATAAAAAAGTTGGGGCCTTGAAGAAAGCTTTCGAGAAAATCGCTTTTTTCCGCCACCGCCAATTATTTTGACATGGACTTTAGGTCATTTCAGCTTTGGGGGTAAGCCCCGAACCCCTCTTTGGGTGATTTCAGTTTGGAGGTGAGCCCCGAACCCCTCTTTGGGTGATTTCAGTTTGGAGGTGAGCCCCGAACCCCTCTTTGGGTGATTTCAGTTTGGAGGTGAGCCCCGAACCCCTCGTTCGGTGATTTCAGTTTGGAGGTGAGCCCCGAACCCCTCTGGCACACGTGTCACTCGATTGATGGTCCATTACCCCCCGCTATGCACTGCACTCCATTTACTACCCTCTGATCCGATGGTCCGTTACCCCCACTTTTCATGGGGTTGGCGTGGTTATGGCGCCGGTAGGGAGTGTCTGTATTCTAGGAGACGGCGGTTGGGTACTAAAAAAGCTTAAAAATCGCAAAAAATCACAATTTTCCGGCTAAACATCACAAAAAATCGCTAATTCGGGCTCAAATACAGCTAAAATGTATTGTTTTGCAGGTGATTTTAGTGTCTGAAAATCCAAAAAATGTAAAAAAAATTGCTGAAAAAACTACTTGCAAGAAAAATCGCAGCGGGTATCAGTTTTCGAACGTTGCACCTTTAGACGAAGAGCAAAGAACTTACACATATAAGCCGGTGATTCGAGTGTGAAAAAGACCCAGACTTGACCGCTGATTCTGCTCTTCGGCAAGTCAGTAGCTTTCACTTCGCGCCAGGGGACGTGAAAAATGATAGCATGAGCGGTAGGGCTCAAATTTCGATCGAAACTCATATGACACCAGGAAGGTACGGGCGACTGTCCCTGGATTTCGTCCACTATTTCGCCCTTAAATATATGAGTCCAGAATAAAATCTGCACTATTTCGGTCGAGCCAATGGTTGGAACCGAAGAACCGTTCACGCCATCCAGTTGGCTATAAAGGATTGAATTGTCCGAACCCAAGCGCATTAATAATGTCCTCCACAGTAATAGAGCAGCAATAATCAGTACAGTTGCCGTTTTCCATGACTTTAAAAGGGATGGTGTGTTCCTAAAATTAACAATCACTTAAAGAGTAGGTGGTGGTACGGGTTTGTCTACCACTAGGTGGGGTCTAGGGGACTCACCCAGGAAATTGATTACATTTTTTGGATTTTCAGACACTAAAATCACCTGCAAAACAATACATTTTAGCTGTATTTGAGCCCGAATTAGCGATTTTTTGTGATGTTTAGCCGGAAAATTGTGATTTTTTGCGATTTTTAAGCTTTTTTAGTACCCAACCGCCGTCTCCTAGAATACAGACACTCCCTACCGGCGCCATAACCACGCCAACCCCATGAAAAGTGGGGGTAACGGACCATCGGATCAGAGGGTAGTAAATGGAGTGCAGTGCATAGCGGGGGGTAATGGACCATCAATCGAGTGACACGTGTGCCAGAGGGGTTCGGGGCTCACCTCCAAACTGAAATCACCGAACGAGGGGTTCGGGGCTCACCTCCAAACTGAAATCACCCAAAGAGGGGTTCGGGGCTCACCTCCAAACTGAAATCACCCAAAGAGGGGTTCGGGGCTCACCTCCAAACTGAAATCACCCAAAGAGGGGTTCGGGGCTTACCCCCAAAGCTGAAATGACCTAAAGTCCATGTCAAAATAATTGGCGGTGGCGGAAAAAAGCGATTTTCTCGAAAGCTTTCTTCAAGGCCCCAACTTTTTTATATCAATCAATAGCAAATTGCAAGGGCTACAAAATGCGAACATCAAATCAAAGGTTCTGCGCAGTTTTGTATGTGTTTTTATTTTAGCGAAAAATCAATTTTCGGCAAAATAAACTTTTTACGGAAAAGTCAAAACGAAAAGCGGACTCCAGGTTCTTATTCTCCGTGCAATTGCGAGTTGTTGCACATGCCTAATTTCTTCACCTTTCATTCAATTTGGCTGATGATATATACATGTTTGTGGATTCTCAAATTTGTTTTCGAGAAAAACGCGTTTTTCGGAAAGGTGTGCGTGTCAAAAAATTGTCTGCGATCCGTTTTACTATGAAAAATTGCCCAACATTTTTCAAATTTGACCCAAACGGTATAAACGGCTCATATTCACGATTCAAACTTAATTTTGTTCCATAGAATCCATTTTTGCAGTCCTGGCGCTAAGTAGTCGTGTTTTCCAGTTTCTTTCATTTTAATTGTATTGAGCTATATATTATAATCAAAGTATTATTAGAGTGGCTAAAGGCAAAGACGCTAGAATCGTTATCTTATCATCATAGTTACGAAGGAGGCTGGTTTTAGCTGTTGCGAAAATTAGTGTTCAGAGTCAAACTTGCGCAGATTAGGGTATACGTTTGGGCAAGAACCTGCTTCTCTATAACGTTCGTTTGACGTGAGGCTGGAGTCACTTGATGGCATAAGCATCATTCAGTGTTCTTTTCACAAGCAAAGACGTCAAAGACAGATTGCTAAAATATCATTACCAAGTAGGGGGTGCTGGAAAGTTAGGTTTGCAGTAACCTAAAGATGTTCTAGGTGACAGAAATGAATTCAGCACCCTAAAATTACTCCATGAATTTCATTTTTAGCAACATCTGAAGAGACTCACAGTAGCTGCTCCAACCAGACAAAATCTTGCAAAAAACAATTAAAATGAAAATAACTGGAAAACGCTACTACTTAGCGTCAAACGGACTGCAAAAATGTAATCTATGGACCAAAATAAAGTTTGAATCGTGAATACGAGCCGTTTATGCCGTTAGGGTCAAATTTGAAAAATGTTGGGCAAATTTCCATCGTAAAACGGATCGCAGACAATTTTTTAACGCGCACACCCTTCTGAAAAACGCGTTTTTCCCAAAAACTAATTTGAGAATCCCAAAACATGTATATATCAGCGAACTCGCAATTGCACGGAGAATAAGAATCTGGAGTCCGCTTGTCGATTTAACTCTTCCATAGAAAGTTGATTTGCCGAAAATTGGTTTTTCGCGAAAAACACATACAAAATTGCGCAGAACCTTTGATTTGATGTTCGCACCTTGTGACTGTAGGTAGACCCTCCGTACCCCTACACCTTCCCTGGCTGGCACGGACCTGTTGCATGTATGATAGGGTGATGACTGCAAAGTGGGGGTAATAGACCATCATTAGTAATGAGTCACATATTACGAATAGAGTAAAATATAAGCAGTTTGCAGATTTCAACATGAAAGAATGGGATGCATTTTCCTTTAATCGCACTCTCACCTATCGGCTAGACTCGGACTATCCCAGTCCCTATGGCGTCTTCACCAAAAGAACGCGCTTCCTAGACAGCTGTAACATTCCCCCCAACAAAACCAAACCGATCGCTTGGATGGTGAGCAACTGTTCCCCTCCCAGCAAGCGAAATCTACTGGCAGCTCAGTTGGCCAAACACCTCCCGGTCGATGTCTACGGCGATTGCGGCAAATTAAAATGCAAGAAGGAAGAACGATTGGCTTGTTATGAAAGTTTGGGCCAGCAGTACAAATTCTACCTCTCTTTTGAGAACTCTCTTTGCACTGACTATGTGACCGAAAAATTCTTCAATGCTCTCTACTATGGAATGGTGCCTATTGCGTTCGGCGGCGCTAATTACAGTAACCTGGCGCCCGAGGGCAGCTTTATAGATGCTCGTCAGTTCAGTAGTGTCAGCCAATTGGCCACTTATTTGAAAAGACTACTGGCCAATGAAACGGAGTATGAACGGTTCTTTGAGTGGAGGAAACAGTACACACTGAAAGTGAGACAGAGGTATGCCGGATTCAAGAAGATGTGTCAGGCTATCAGGGACAAGTCGGACCTTAGTCGGAGCTTCACTTACACTAACATGAAAGAGTGGTGGACCTCCGACAAGTGTACTAGTGGTGATCAAGCTCTGAAGCAACTTAAGCTGGACTGATCTGTGTTGTGTGAACAACGTGTACTAAAAATGCTTGTGATTATGCTGTTTGCTTCGAGAGTTTCAGTCAGGGATGTGAGGTGTGGTGTTTTCGGTGTTTTTTTTAAAAAAAAAACGGCTTTTTCGTAAGAGTCGGAAAAAACATAAATCACGGAAAAAAACAAAAGCTAAAATAGCTAATTTATGTCATTTTTCAGTTAAAATATGGACTTTTGAAATGTACAGTATGATAGACTAAGACTGACTCAAAACTGTTAGAAAAACAAGAGAAAATACCAAATTTGGCAATCTAAAACAAAAAGGCTAACTGTTGCAGGAAAATTTGCATAAAGCGTTTATTGACAGAGCCTGTCAGGGACTGTTTCATGTCTGTTTCGTGATTTATATCTATGTAAGAAGGGTATTTGTGTTCTGAAAAGACTCAGAAAGGCGCTAGAAAGCGTTAGGAATCATAAAACCAGGCTAGGATACTCAGAACTTGAGCAGGAGTTTTCTCTGCGATTTTGAAAAAAAAACTGAAAAAGACGGGCCGCGGATTTTTCGGAAAAATATCCATCCCTGGTTGCAGTGAATGGAGTTTTGCGCACACCATATTGCTCAATGAATGAACGGTTGCTGAAAATACTATTGCTTTTGTTGCCACCATTCAATGCACAACTCTGTTCTGATCTCAGTACAACGAACAATATTCAACAAAGACAGCACTTTGTGGGTGTATGTGCTTGACTTCTTTCTACGTAAACGGGCTCTTGTATAGCTGCATGACTGTACAGTAAGTGGTACAACAATGCATATAGATACACAAGCATTTGATATACAAAGAAAGATCTCGAAAAGCGGCATGACTGTGTGCAGTGCATAAATAGTGTGCGCTCCTAGCAGCTTAACTTTTGCTATCATGGCCATACCAACTCTAACTCTGCTCTTGCCGTTTATGGTAACCTTAAATCCAGTGTCAGCTTGGTGGCTATTCTTTTGTAACAATGGATTAATCATACCGGCCAATTACCAGTGCGATGGGTACAACGACTGTCTAGATAACAGTGATGAATGGCATTGTCAAGGTAAACGTATAGAAAAATCTACAAGAACCGTTTATAGACAGACAGATTGTAGGTCCTCCGACTACAACTACAACCAAGGCTACTACCCGAGACCCGGGCCTGTTCTATTGCGAAAACGGCTTCCAAACTATCACTATCCACTGGAAATGCGACAAGATAATCGACTGCAAAGATGGAAGTGACGAGGAGAACTGTGGAGGTGTACTTTGTTTGGCTAGCCTTACCCTGGGATGCCTACCATACCAAAATTGTACTGCGTAGTACTAATCAATGTTTGAATTTAGTACTAGTCATACCAAACCAAATTCAAAACAACTCCTTCTGTACTATACCATATCATGTCAAAATCAAACGCCTTTACCAGACAATTTTAGTACTAGCATTATGATTTTGCTAAGGCCTTTTCAGTTTAGTACTAGCTTGTTGGCTATATTTATAACAGTTTTCAAAATACATTCCCAATCCATTCTGTACGTTTTGATTCGAAAAAACTCAAAAGAAAGGTGGATTGAGCATAATTTCCAAAGCCTTCTATGACATTATCACGACAAACTACCACTACTGTACCAAAATCACACCAACCAAATTTATAATGATTTAGCTAGTACTATAATATACCATATCAAATTCAAATCGCCAAGTTTACACCATACCATATCAAATTCAAAGTTTGAATTGGTAGGCATCCCTGGCCATTCCTGACTTCCTTCAAACTTACGTAAACATTTACATTTAACAACTAAAAATTAAGGCTATTAGCCAAATCTTGTTGTATGCCTATATTGAACCATCAAACACATTAGGTAGGTAGCAGCGTGTTGACAAACCGTCCAAAGGATGAGGAACATACATGTACTAGGGGGGTTTGGGGGGTTAGCCCCCCTGCTGGAAAGGCCAACCCCCCCTCACCCCCCCCCGAGACAGGTTAAGGGACCCCTCCCCCGACCAAAAAATACAAGTGGTGGTAGTGGCTCCAGTATTAACAAACTGGGTCAGAAATCACTAACTTTTAGCCTAAAATTCACTTGAAAAGCCTTTGGAAACCGAATTTGGCGTTTCCACTGCTGATATTTAAGAAAAATCGGTGTTTTTGGAAGCTCTTTTTGTCATTTTTTGCTTGTTTTTAGCTTTAAAACGCTATTTGGCAGCTTAAAATAGCGATTTTTAGCGTCCTTACTGAAAAAACGTGCTAAAAACGCATTTCTAGGCGTTTTGGAGCTTTTTGAAATTTGAGACCCCCCACCTGGGCGAAACCCCCCTCGCCCCCCCACCTGACGAAACCCCCCCTACCCCCTCCCCCCAGGTCGGCCCGGAGCTGTGACATGTATGATGAGGAAACAAGCGAAAATAGTACAATATTTTGTAGGACCAACGCCAGCCCCAACAACAACCCCAACAACAACAACGACAAGAGCGCCCTCTGGCGGCTGCGGCAGGACTCCGATCGAACCGATTGGAGACGTAGCTGGAATAGTTGGAGGTGTGATAGCTCGGCCCTACTCTTGGCCATGGCAGGTCAGGCTGACACTAACCTACGCCAGCGGAGGTAGGTAGTACAGCATTGTTTACGCTACTGGTGGTACCGCTTCCTGGGTAGTGGTACCGTATAGTGCTGTTTATAGTACCCGGGATACTTTAAATGGAAACGATTTTTATTACTGAAACGAGCTGTTATAAATACAAAACGTGCGAAAAATACAGTATTTTTGGTGGTAAAAGAAACAGTAGATAAATGCAATCATAGAGGTTCTGATGTATGTGCATAGCCTATTTTTTGCATGAATTCGGCAACGTGGGCAAAGAACTTCACATACTATTGCTAGTTTCTTATAGAGCAGATTTCATAGGTGCTATATACTACAAATATAAACTATAAATGGAACTATAAATGGATCCAATTTTATTTTCGCAAAACCCTAAGTGCCATCTAAAGTACCCGGGTACTATAAACAGCACTATACGGTACCCTGCATGCTACAGTACCCACCCTCTTGTTCGGGGAGTGCGGTGGCACCGTGCTGCTGTTTTAAAAGTATACGAAAAAGTGCTCATACTTCGGTATTTTTAGCGATAACACCCGTGCCATGCTTAGGTGCTTTTCGAAATATTTACTCGTAGTCGTACTCAGGTGTTGTAGTTACGAAAATACTTGACAGACTGAGTATATTGTAACCATGTTCGTTGGGCAAATATACGCAGCGTTTCAGTGCAATTACAGGTCGTAAACGTGCTTTCGATAGACGTAAAACTTTATAAAAGAGAAAGAAAAAGTTGAAACTTCACTTTTAGATTTAATGTTTAACTGATAGCATCATTTTAGCGGTTTTTCATCTGTGGTTCAGAGATTTTAGTGCGGTGAAGCAACTGGCACTAGTCGATTCAAAGTAGTGTTGTTATGACTATAGTCAAAGTCAAAGTCATAGTTAATACTTTTTGTGATATCGCAGTCAAACAGGCAGGTAGTCAAAGTCAAAGTTTGACTACCTTGGTTACCATAAATACGTAGTCAAACGAAGACCCAGGTAGTCAAACCGTTTGACTATGACTACATTTTCTTATTAGCAGCGGCTTTTCAAGCATATTTTCCACATTTTTACGGTTCGCAACTAAATATTTTATAAATTCGTTTCATTTTTAGCTCTTTAGAAGACAAACAACCCTTTTCTCTAAAACTGTAAAGTGACAACAGGTGTCAGCATACATGCAGATATGGGCAAAGGGGGCTGAGGGGGGGTTGCCTCTCCTCAGGCTGTGACCTGACCCCCATCAGCCGACCGCTACCCCCCTCAGGAATTTTTTGAAAGAATTTTGTATAGAAACTTATGATAAAAATATTCCTGGATTAGGTGTAAATGAGTTCAGAATACCAAATTTTAGTTAATATTTGATGAAAAATAAGCCCAAAAACCTTGATTTTAGCCAAAAATCGGACTTTTTCGCTTACCACCACTCAGCCCCCCCCCTCAGGCGCTCCTACCCCCCTCAGCCCCCCCCTCAGGAATTGAAAATTCTACCCCCCATCACCCGAAATGCTAGCCCATATCTGCATACATGTAACAGGGGGCCTGCCCCCACCCGAGTTAGGCCAGACCCCTCGGATGGGGACCCCCACTCGAGACGATTTTCCCGAGCCCCCTCCGATTTTGGTGGCAGATAATTTTTTGAGCAAATTTTAGCGATTTTTTACGATTTCAGACACAAAAAATGGTAAAATCGGCTGCAAAACAGGATTTTTCAGCTGTATCTCAGCCCAAATTAGCGATTTTTGGCGATTTTTAGCCAAACATCCCCCCGCCGGCACCAGACCCCCCAACCCCCATCCCCCTTCGGCGGATGACCTCTTACATGTATGGGTTGTCAGTCAGCAAATCTCTGCTTGATGCAAGGCAAATTAAACAGTTTGGTCAGAGTGAAAATTATGACATACTGTACATACAATACCTCTCTTATGGAGCAAAGAAGAACAAAAGAAAAATCAAAAACTACTTTGATTTTACACCAAACTAAAGCGGGTATTTGTCTATTTTTGCGCTGTCTTTCCGAAAGATGCTTTTTACATTGAAATTTTTCAAAATTAAACAATTCTGGGTTAATTTGTAGCAGTTAACTATACTGTTTATTTCAAAGTAAACACTTTGTGCACTCAGTCAAAGTCATTTTTGACTGACACTTGGTGACTGAAGGTTATAAATAGCTGAAAACGTCAATTTTGCCATGTCTCATAAAGTAGTCAAAGTAGTCAAACCGGTGGCCATGGTAGTCAAATGGTTTGACTACAATATAGTCAAATTTGACTAACTTGGTATTGTACTCAAACGAGTGGTAGTCATAGTCATAGTCAAACGGAAATTTTGGTATTGTAACAACACTAATTCAAAGCCAAGCTACCAAACAGCATGCACCTCCGTTGCCCATCCCTAGTACATGTTTCCACCGCAGTCTCTGAACGTGCGGGCACCGATGAATGACGTTTAATGCCTGACTGTTTATATAGGCATTTTCAGAGATAGGTCTTCTACACTATGTACTCTAATTTCAGCGAAATACATTTGTGGGGCTTCTATTATCAGCCCGCATTGGCTACTGACCGCTGCTCATTGCAAATTGTAACTTTAACTCAAACTTCGCAAGCACAGAACGGTTTAAATAGATTATTTAGCAATCAGCGAGAGGGCCCTATCCAGTTGGAACAGACCACAGCCACCATAGGTACATTCAAACAAGATGGCTCCGATGGTCAGCCAATCAGAGTCGCGTCCTTCTATCACCACCCTGATCATGTCGATTACGATACGACAGGAAGAACCACTACCAATGATATCGGTCTGATAAAGGTAAAGTAATATTGCAATGTTTTGGTCAGGCAGAGCCAGGGATGGATATTTTTCCGAAAAAAACCTCGGTCTGTTTTTTTTTCAGTTTTTTCTCGGTTTTTCTCAGCTTTTTTTCCAAAATCACGCAAAAAACTGCAGCTCAAGTGTCTGGGTATCCATCCTAGCCTGCCGGCACAGTTGGTGTAGTGGTTTAGGCCGCATAGCCACTGTGCGCGACGTCGTGCGCTCATCCTCTCGGCGCGGCAAGTTTCTTGCCGCAAAGAGTTGGTCGTCGGCACAAAGCCCAACCCAGGCTACCGAAAGCTGGTGACAGCTAGTAGGTAAATGGGAACCGACTGGAGCTGCCGTTGCACCCGAAAGCTACAATAGCAACCACGCATGTGTTGGGACATATGAAACGGGGACAGCTACCACTGAGACCCGACCAGACTGACACCGAGCATGTGTGGCGGCTAGTAGTGAAGGCAGCGAAGGAAGGGCAGGATGATATGGGTGTACGTGATGAGCCCGCAGTGTGGCCTAACGCAGGGGTTACGACGGCCCCGCCCGGTCAACCCATCCGTCCGTCCGTCCGTCCGTCCGTCCGTCCGTCCGTCCGTCCGTCCGTCCGTCCGTCCGTCCGTCCGTCCGTCCGTCCGTCCGTCCGTCCGTCCGTCCGTCCATCCATCCATCCATCCTAGCCTGGTTTTATTAACGCTTTCTAGCGCCTTCCTGAGTCTTTCAGACCAGAAAACACGCATGTTACAAAGAAATAAATCACGAAACAGGCATCAACCAGTGCCTGACAGGTTCCATCAATAAACGCTATATGCAAATTTTCTTGCAGCAGTATGCATTTTTGTTTCATCATACCAAATTTGGTCCTTTCTGTTGCTTTTCTAACAATTTTGAATCAGTACAGTATGACCTATTATACATCGCAAAAGTCCAGTTTTTAACAGAAAAATGACATAAATTAGCTAGTGGAGTTGAGTGTGCTGGCCGGCTGACGTGCGGCGGCCTTTACTGGCCGCTCTGACTGCCTGTGTTATCGCTCTTGCCCACTGCCTAAGCGTTTACAATGCTTTCTTCGGCCAAATCTGACGTCGAAAAATGCGTCCGTTGTCAAGTGAATTGCAATGGTTCAGATTGCCTGTTCTGCTGCTTTTGTCATCGTCTGTTCGTCTGTAAGAGCTGCTTTGGCAAGGCCTGTCTGGGAGCCCAAACTGCGACCTCCTATCATGACACTGTTGCTCAACGAATCACTATCAAGCAAGGAAGAGACGGAATGGTTCTCGCTATTTGCTGTCGTGACTGCTACATGACGATCAAACGTGACCAGGTACCAACCTTGCCCACGCTACTTTCTGCTGCTGAAACTAGAGATTCCCCGGCTCAGACAGACCAACCGGAACAGGACTTGACCTCCCTGATGGAGAAAATAGAGACGATGTCTGTGCAGCTGGCCAAAGTAACAGAGGACTTGAGTCAGCTGTTGAAATCTGCTTCTGCCCCAAAGACTTACGCCTCTGTTTTGCGTACGGCCAAAAACGGACTGCCTATTCCCAATCCGACAGCATCCTACGACAAAGCGCACTCAGAACTTGTGCGTATTTGTGATTGGGAGCGCGAAGTGCGTGAGCGACAGCGACGGGACCTAAATATTGTGATCAACGGGCTGGTCACCAGTCAGACGAAGCCTCAGGACGTCTCTCAGTTGGTCAAGGACGTTTTCTCTGACCTAGGAGTTGACTCTGCTACGATTTCCAACATTCGGACTGTAATTTCAAAGAATGGACAGAAGGTGGTTGTCGAGCTAAAGGACTTGGCTGCAAAGAAGACTATTCTCTCCAGAAAGCGTGCGGTTTTGATGGAGAAGCCGCAGTATTCGAGTGTGTTCATTGGCACAGACCTGACTCCATGGCAAGCGAAGAAAGCGTTCGACTTGCGAAATGAATTGCGCGAAATGCGAGACAATGATCGATCTGATTTGTTTATTGATTACAGCACACTCACTATTAGGAGAGCTAAGACAAAAGCCTCCGTGTAACTTGTTGTTGTTTTTGTTTATTCTTTTTCTATCTTGGTAGTGATTTTCTAGTAGCTTTAATGCAGATTGGTAGGTAGGGGAGTATGTAGTCAGTCGATTGGCCCAGCCCCCTTTACACCAGTAAACCATAATAAACCATAATAATATAATATATTTTTAGCTTGAGTTTTTCTCCGCGATTTATGTTTTTTTCGAGCCTCAGAAAAATCCGGTTTTTTTCCGAAAAAAAAAACAAAAAAACACCTAACATCCCTAGGCAGAGCCTGTTACACACATGTTCGGAGTAAAACGGCATTAGCCAGATAAATTATTGGGCTTTTAGCTTGCAACCCCCATTACCTACTCAGATAAAGTGCAACCAGTGTGTCTGCCCAAAGACGACAGTTCAGTGCTGACTCAAGGAACGAAGCTGACTGTAACTGGATGGGGTGCCACCCGAGGTAAACTATCCTCCAGAGGTGACGTCTTTGGAGAACTAGCCTTATCAGGTTGCAGTGGGCGCATTAGGCAGCAATCAGCTGCGCCAGGTCTCTGTGAATGTGGTGGAAATGCCTGAGTGCAGCCGGAATTACGGTACACAACTGCCTGCCGACACTTCGCTTTGTGCTGCGGCGCCAGGGAAGGACAGCTGCCAGGTAAAACAGTGGTTGTTAGATGTGCACTATGTTGACTTATTGATTGCAGGGTGATTCCGGTGGTCCTTTGGTGAAAAAGGTCAATGGAAGGTGGTACCAGTTTGGTGTGGTGTCTTGGGGACGCGGCTGTGCTACACCAGGCTTGCCAGGTATGAATTGTTCGTTCGTTCGTTCGATCGTTCGTTCGTTCTTTCTTTCTTTCGTTCGTTTGTTCGTTCGTTCGTTCGTTCGTTCGCTCGTTCGTTCGTTCGTTCGTTCGTTCGTTCGTTCGTTCGTTCGTTCGTTCGCTCGTTCGTTCGTTCGCTCGTTCGTTCGTTCGCTCGTTCGTTCGCTCGTTCGTTCGTTCGTTCGCTCGTTCGCTCGTTCGTTCGCTCGTTCGTTCGTTCGTTCGTTCGCTCGCTCGTTCGTTCGTTCGTTCGTTCGTTCGTTCGTTCGTTCGTTCGTTCGTTCGTTCGTTCGTTCGTTCGTTCGTTCGTTCGTTCGTTTATGAGTTCCACTGTCCTTTCGGACAGCTCAGGACATCCCTCGCTCTTTTGAGAGCCCTTCAATGGGGTAGCCCTGTCTACAAACAACCCTCCCCTTTGCTGCCATTAGGTGCAACGGCAGCGCCGGTTCGATTCCCATTTACCTACTGGCCATCACCGGCTTTAGGCGGTCTGGGTTGGGCTTTATGTCGACTACTTCCAGTTGCTTCGACCGGTTTCGAACCCACAAACAACCGGTCTCACGGATGCCGGGGCCGCCGTGACACATGGGATAGCGTGCACTACCAGTGTGGTGCACTTTTTATCTAGGTAACTAGGTAACTAGGTATACCTAGTATTACCTAGTTAATATTCGTGAAAAGTACCTAGTATTACTTTACCTAGTTGCTAGTTACTCTATTTTACCTAGTTTTACTTTACCTAGTTTTAAATCCACATAACTAGGTACTTCAGGTAGAACAAGTTTACCTAGTTTGATATTTTCAGTTTTACGTGGCTTTTTCAGTCAGCAAACCTTCAAATTTCCGGCTTTCCCACATTTACAGTGGCCCAGAGAATGAATTTCTGACTTATTTGATCAATAAAATACAAATATTTACTTGAAATGTCAAATTTCGTAAATTTTAACTCCACTAACTTCATCATTGTTGTATTGAACCAAAAATAATATTTTAACTTGATTTCGAGCGTTTTAAGTTTACCTAGTATTACCTAGTTTTTCTGGGCTTTACCTAGTATTACTTTACCTAGTTTCCTAGCTGAGAACTTTACCTAGTATTACTTTACCTAGTTTTTAGGTAACAACTTTACCTAGTATTACTTTACCTAGTTTCAAATTTTCAAAATGCACCACACTGTGCACTACCCATAGCCAAGCCTGTTCTGTTCTTTTGTGGGTGTTGTTACATGCCATACCAGCATGTGTGTACAGTACGTGTACAAGAGGTATCAAATGCATCTTACAGCGCTTTATGTTTAGGTGTGTATGCGCGAGTGACCAACTACTGTAGCTGGATCGCTTCTATCACTGGAATCAACAGTCCTTGTGGCTGAGCAGTTCTGTACTGTCCAATCGATATTAGGGTTTTCGGTGATGGTTTGGCTAAATTGAAATTTATGTTATTACAACAGCTGATTCCTACTCTATTACCACAACACCATTAAATATAACTTTTTATACCGCGTCAAGTTACATACATACAGTAGATGGAAACAACCACTGATATAAGAAATTTACCTTGTGCAGGTAGCATGGGACGATATTGTAAAAGAATCTTTTGAAAACAGTGTGCTGTGCTACACGCAAAAAGTAACATACTGTTAAGCTCCTAATAATAGCTCGGCGCTATTATTTTTTTGTAATTGCTTTTTTTGGGGGCGCCATTATTGGAGCGTGCAAGTTAATTATTTCTATGCTACATTTGTCATCTCAAGTAACAGGGGGGGTCTGGGGGGGTCTGCCCCCCACCCGAAATAGGCCAGACCCCCCCGGATGGGGACCCCCCCCCCCCGAGACGATTTCACCGACCCCCCCCCGTTTTTCTGGCAAGTAAATTTTCGAGCAAATTTTTGCAATTATTTACAATTTCACACACAAAAATTGCCAAAATCGCCTGCAAAACAGCACTTTTTAGCTGTATTTCAGCCCAAATTAGCGATTTTTGGCAATTTTTAGCCAAAAAATTGCGATTTTTTCGATTTTTGAGCGTTTTTTAGTGCCCACCCCCCTCCCCCAAAATTTTGGCTCACTCACCCCCCCGGGCCGAGACCCCACCCCCACCCCCTCCCCCCATCGGCGGATGACCTGTTACATGTATGCATTTGTCATCTCAAGTATGCTTATTTTCTGCAAATACAGGATTTTTGTCTTAAACACAAGCAATCTTTATATGAGTTTTGTCTAACTAATGTTTACAAGCTTAATCAAAGAAAATTGTCTCAAAGGGACAGTATTCTACATTGGAAACACGTACAAAGCGTTGATAGTAGTGCGCTTGGGAGTGCTGTTATTAGAAGGGCGCTACTATTAGAGCGTGCAGAGGTTAGTGTCCCACAACTGCCGAATGTTTTCTCAGAAAATCTGTAAATTGCTACATACCGTAGTATCTCATGTTTTCGTGTTGGAAAACGCAAAGACTACGTATATGTCAAGTACGGTAGTTCGAAACAAACGGATCTAAGAAAGTAAAAAATGTTGCACAAAACAGAAACCGAGTTTCTCGCACAACCAAGGTGCAGTTCCAATCCTAATAAACTTCCTCAGAAATCACTAAATTTTTAGCTTAAATAGCCCAATTTCGCGTCTCCACTGCTGATATTAAAGAGAAATTGGCGGTTTTAAAAGCTCTTTCTGTCATTTTCGCATGTTTTTAGCTCTAAAATGCTATTTGACAGCTCAATATTGCGATTTTTAGCCTATTTACTTCATAAAACGTGCCGTAACAACGCATTTACAAACGTTTTTCAGCTTCAAATTTTGGAACCCCGGACCCATTTCTGACGGGAAGCCCTCTTAACCCCCTCCTTCCCCAGACCGAACGGGACCTGTTGCCCATATGATTAGGGCCTACCGTGGTTGTGGTTAGTCACTAGCGTTCTATTGTGTCTACATGCATAGCGATTTGTAATCCCAGACTGCGTGCAGTCATAAAAAGTAGCCTTATCAGCCGAGCCAAGGGGTTCGTTTCATCGGCTCTACAAGAATCGACGCAGGCCGGCGCCCTGCCTGCCTGCTAAAGCGCTATATAGGCTATATTATCATCTTTTTTGGTTTCTTACTGCTGCCAGCCTGCACTGAACCAGTAATTCTCTAGTTTTTGATACCTTAA
>JASANB010005296.1:0-39893 GCA_030248155.1 Sabatieria punctata | reverse complement strand
CCTGGCAGTTCAATTTAATCGTGATGTGCGATCCAGTGCTAAATTTCATCAATGGAAACGGTTCAGTTCTAATTCACATCTACTTGGTTCAATCGTACCGAAGAGCGTTTGCGCGCACTTTCATCGGCCGCAAGGTGTTCGGTGTTCGCGTTATGCCTGAGACAACGGCAGGCACCAGCAGAAACTCGCGCTCGATGGCTAGCGATGAGCCGGGACTCCGATCTAGACGAATCAGTAGTAGAATCAGCATTGGTCTACAGGCGATGCCAGCTTCTAACAACTATTTGGCACCTCCTCAGTAAGCCTCGTACTGTTTATTCGATATGTGTTGTGATTGAAACAGTGAGCAAAAATAACGGTTCTATTCTCTTTCCTGTAATAGATTTTATGTTGACGTCATTACTGAACACACTCTACTCTGTCAGTCCATTGACTGTACAGCAACGATCTGGTTATACTAGCCAAACCTTCTGGACTGCTCCGGAGCTTACTAAACAGCCATAGTGTGTTCATTCTTGCTGCTTCTAACATTATTTTGAGCAATATTTTGCCTCAAGTTCCATTCCAAGCACAGAGTAAAGGCTGTACAGGCTAAGCCAGGTTTCGCTGCCAAATTACGAGGGAAGCGGCGTGCATTTCACTTATGCATGACGGCCTAATTATCCGATATTGTAGGTTTCCGCTAATCGGGGGTAGTGTCCCACAATTGCCGAATGTTTTCTCAGAAAATCTGTAAATTGCTACCGTAGTGTTTCAAGTTTTCGTTTTGAAAAACCGCAAGACTGTATTAAGTACGGTAGCTAGAAACAAACGGATCTAAGAAAATCGAAAAATTTTGCACGAAACAGAAACCGAGTGGCCTTTTTTAGAACTTTTAGTTACAGGTACTGACATAGAGACTCTCAACTCCGTTTCAATACATACATATACATGTAACTTACGCATTGCTAACCGAACGACTAACGCGAGCATCGACTAGAAGCTGAGCTATAGTTCTAGTGCTAACTAGCTCTAGTACTAGGCCAAAGTTAGCACTAACTAGCCCACATGACCTCTGAACGTAACCGTCACTGCAGTCGTTTTACATGCGCAAATTCTCTCAACTTATCGAGACTGAAATCATGAGAAAGCCTACTCGAGAGGCTCGATCAGTACCGGTAGAAACATACACTTTTCCGTTCAGCTCACCTGAATGGAAAATTTTGAAACGCTTCTGTGACTGTGAGCTCAATTCTTGGCCGTTTGTTCTGTAAATTGGTCTAGAGTTTCTTTTTTTGTAGAAACTGTACTGGCTGACAAATTTGCAAGACAAAATTTCAGCTCGTTGGCTCGCAATGGTTGCTCGAAATTTTCCGGTCAGGTGAGCTATTAATCGGAAAAATCGTTTGTTTCTACCGGTGCACAATTCTATTCAGTCACTGGACTGACTGCAGATGCATGGTCCATGGCGGTGCGTAGTTGGTATATCCCACCCAAAGTGGTCCAAATAGACCATGGCAAAGGCGTACGGTACCGAAGTGGCCCAAACGCGATATAGCCCGTGCTCCGTCTATCTACGGTTCTACAGTTAAAAAACGGCATTGTAAGACAACCAGACTCGAAAAGATGGTCTGCAAAGTGTCTTGAAAACTAAAACGTTGGTTCTGCTTTAAGTCTAGAGGTTATTGGTTGCACTTCCACAACAGACTAAACATGGTGTGTAGCTCCGGTTCTAAAGCGCTGTTTATACTCCTACTGCAGTAGCTACTGCAGTAGGAGCTACTGCAGTAGGTTGGCCGACTCCTTCAGTAGTCTTCGGTAGGAGTATAAACACCCGCGCCCGCGCCGCCGCGCTACTGCAGTAGGAAAAACTACTGCAGTAGTAAATAGAAAATTTTCTATTTCCTACTGCAGTAGGTCGCCGGAGAGGCGCATTTAAGCCCGGTTCACACTGCCGTGAACTAAGAACTAAGCACTAAGAACTAAGAACTAAGGCGTGAACTAAAAATCTGGCATAAGAACTAAGAACTAACGGTGGGGCGTTCACACTGTGAACTAAGAACTAAGCTAGAGGCCGCACGTTTTGCTGTTGTAGTAGTTTAAATAAAGGCATATTTTCAAAATTTGTTGACCAAATCAATGCTTTAGTCTTCCGAACAGTGCACAGATTGAATTACATGAGTTGGCGCTGCTGTGGCCCAAAAATTAAGCAGTTTTGGTATGCTTTGAAACGAAGCGTCCTCATTCGACAATTTTAGTGACGTATAGGCCCAGCTGTTTAAGCAAATCACTTGAGACCGGCTAAGCAGATGTCAGCCAATTATCCGTTTTGGCTTACCACCCTCTCAGCCCCCTCAGGCGCTCCTACCCCCCTCAGGAATTGGAAATTCTACCCCCACGGCCGAAATGCCAGCCCAGGTCTGCACTGATAAAAATATTATAACTCGGCCGAACCGTTAAACGCACACGGCCTTTTCAACGACGTTTATAGCGAAATTTTTATTTAAACTATATTTTCTGGTATGAAAAACTGTAAAAACTATTTTTTCGACCTGATTTCTACCTTTTCAGGGGTGCTCCAATCAAATTCTCATCTTGTACTATTTTTTGCCTGTACTATTTTTGTGTACTATAATTGTACTATTTTGAGGGATATACCTACTTCTCCCCGTCCGTCCATGGCAGATGTATTTAGTATCTGCGCGATTTCCACATATGTTGGCGGGCGCCGATTTGCTGTGCCAGTTTCGCACATTGTTTGACCGAACCTGCCAGTTGCCACACAATTGTTTGTCATTGTAAATCTTACTTATTACCATAGCTAGTCTTGTGTCTAGCTGCTGAAAGTTTCAGCTTACTAACCGATGACACAAGCAAGCTAGGCCAAATTGGTGGGAATAAAAGCGAGTCAGGTCAAAACTCAAGTAAAAATGAAACTTAGATTGTTGTGAGGTTGTGAGCAGATCACTTACTCCGCGCAAAAAAGCACAACACAAAGCCAAAGCCAAATGTTGGAATAATAGTGCTTCGCATAACGTACTGTATAGACTGGCTCTGTACAGTATATCCCCTCAAAAAACGGTACTCCATACGTACGCGAACGCGAATACGCGATTTTGTGAAATTCCCACCTAAACATTCAATGACGCCAAATCTGGAACCAAATTCGCACTCGTGCGAAACAAAATGGCGTATAATGCATGTTCAAAAATTGTGCGAATCAATTGAGTTTCGAACGGCCAAAAATTTTTGACGATTTGGCGTCGATTTGCACGTGAGTCATCGCGAATTTCAGGGATACAGCTGTTCCTGCGAATTTAATGGTCGTCGCGAAAGAGATATCTGCTTTGCTGCTATTTACTTGCTTTTCTGTCTGTCGACCACCACCACCAGCAAGCCTACTTTGCACTTGCTTAGTCTGTGGAAGTGTCCAAAATGTGCAATCAAGTACATACTAAACACTTCGTACTTGGCTAATCGTTTGTAGTAAGTAATACGTACTCAGGCGGGCAGGCAGGCAGGCACAGTCAGTACAGTAGCTTCGGCGCTTCGGCGGCGGTATGTGGTGGCAAGAAAACAGCGCATATGTAAGAAATTTTTGACGAATTCTTTCTGTTAAACAAAAAGCGCAGGACTAGATTAGATAAAAGGTACCAATATGCTGCCCGTGCGTGCCATCCCGGCAAACCCTAAAGCGCGCTGTCCGGACTAGGGATCATACTGTTGCCGTAGGGGCTTAGAGGGTGTGGTTTACCCCTCACCTCGCCGACCAATACCATATTGTCAGAATTTTTACTCAAACAATGTTTTAGCCAAGTTTATTACCTATTAGTTTAACCGCTAGTCATGCACTTGCACATGTTCACTGATGATGGACACGTTGAAGTACACAACTTATGATTGAAGTGTGACACTTGGCTGAAACTTTGAGACAAAAAATTTAGAGAGGATTTTTAACATGTTGTGTTAAACTTTTTGCAAATTGACTGCAGCGAGACAAAACCTGTGTGATTGATAAATGGCTGTACATTATAGCCTAGATTAGGGTCATACATGTAACAGGCGGTCTGCCCCCGCCCGACTTAGGCCAGAGCCCCGCGGACAGGCACTCCCGCTTTAAACGATTTTTCCGACCCTTTCCCAATCCGGATTTTCTGGCAAATAATTTTTGAGCAAATTTCTGCGATTTTTTGCAATTTCAGACACAAAAATTGCCAAAATCGCCTGTAAAACAGCACTTTTTAGCTGTATCTCAGCCCAAATCAGCGATTTTTAACGATTTTTAGCCGAAAAACTGCCAGTTTTTGCGATTTTTGAGCGTTTTTTTAGTGCCCAACCCCCTCCCCAAAATTTGGGCTCAGACCGGCGCCGGATTCCCGAACCACCCCTGCCCCTTCGGCCGATGACCTGTTACATGAATGGATAGGGTATTATTTTATTTGTGTCTTGATAAATGTCTCCATTGCATCTGGTAGATATAGGGCGCTGTCTACCACCTCATCGGGTGATAATAATAAGAGGCGTTTTTGTTATTAGCATGTGTGTTTAGGTATGAATTCATTTGCAAGTCCGACGTCAGAGGGCGCTCAGACCAGTAGTTCGAGCGGAGACCGTCCGCCGGTGCTGAAGGCAGAAGCTTCGGCTCAGTCAATCGCCACCCCCAAACCGCACCCTCCTCACTCTACCGCCTCCTCCTCCTCCTCTGCTGCAGCCGCCGCCGCTGCTGCTGCTGCTGCTCAAGGTGTGCAACAGGTAATTAATTACAGTTATTCTACTGTCGCATAAATGGCACTTTGACTTTGAGTCATTGGGTATTGGCTCTATTCATCCGATTGCCTGTGTGCAGAAATGTCTGAACTGAATTGTATGCTTCGGTGGTTGTTTGCCGTTGTCCGCGTCCGTGGTGCATTGGGTAGCAGCTTGTCTATCATGCTTACGGCGCGTGACACGTAGGGGTTCGAGTCCGTCTCGGCCCAAGTGATTTACCTCGCATGTGGGCCTGTTGGGTTATTGCTGGCTTGTCTGGTGTACATGAGCGTTGTATAAAGTTATTTTTAAAGTTATATCCCAGACTAGAGTATGGAAGAAGCTATGATTAGCTTTCCCGTTTACCCCCTTTAATTCAAAGAGAATCTAATATCTATATGGAAAATATGTTAGTGGTAGTGATAATTGGAAAAATTTGGCTGGTGTGCGCATAACCGATTTGGCTTGAGGCGACCATTTCGGTTGGTGGTCTGGGAGGAAGAGAAAGCTGTTTCTGGGGGTGTCGGGGCCGTTGGGGTGGGCCAAACCCCGCGGCCCTTCTATGGCAATATCTTCTTTAAACATCTCACATCTCATTCAATTTTTGTCGAGATTTTATTCATAGGTTTCTACAATGTACCTATAAATTCGTGTAAATGTACATCGAAAAATCGCTGCAAAATTGTCGTTTCCCTTTAAATAAGATTTCCAGGGATCCCTCGGCCTGCGAGGGAATCTGTAGTAAAGGCCCGGGCGACCTGTACGCGCCCCCCAATAACTGTATTTATCCGATTTACTGTAATATCTGAGACGACATTTTGTTCTTGGTGTACAGAATGTGATTGTTTCAGTTACCTAATTACAGTCTAACATTTACGTTGGCTGGTCATACGAAAGCTGTGTCATCCATTAAATTCAGTCCCAATGGCGAGTGGCTGGCTAGTGCTTGTAAGTCTCTTCTCTTTTAATTCTAGTGCATCATTGTCCTAAAGTATGGTTCGTTTTCAACACGTTGGGATACGTAGGCAGTGAAGTAGAAAGTTTATGGACTAGTCTTGCTACAGTCAGGCACTTAACGCCGTTTATGGTACTGACGTTTATGGCTCATGGTGACTCTGCTATAGGCAGACAATTTTTGTCTGACATTGTAAAAAAAATCGCAGCAGTCCTAGGAAAATTACTTCTATAAGACAGGGAATCCCTGAGACGACTTTTTACTCAAATCTGTATTTTTGTACACAATTTCCGGGCCATTTTTACAATTTTGGACACTAAGATAATCTGTATAACAGATGTTATGTTGTTTACAAAGTCTTTGTTTTGTTTTGGATGACTTTCTTACCCTGACTGATATCAGTTGCCAAATTTGATGAAAGAAATCCCATGATTTCTATTCAGTTTCAGCTTAATTAAGAGATGTCTCCTATTCACAGCTCTACACTTAAACTTTTTCTGAAATTTCAGTAGTGCTGTCAGCTGACTATTTTCCTTCAATTTTCCGGAACCCGTAACTCGGCAAATAAAATCACCAATCGGTCAGAAAAGAGTTTCTAAAATGGAAGTTTGAATTAAGCGGCAGATAAGATGATCAAGGTGTGGTGCGCGCAGGACGGAAAGTTCGAGAAGAGCATAACCGGACACAAACTAGGCATCAGTGACGTCTGCTGGTCTCAGGACAACAAATTCCTCTGCAGCTGCTCCGACGACAAAACACTGAAAGTCTGGGACTTCGCCTCCGTAAGTCTTCTCTACCTACCTCTTTCTTACAGTTAACACTGTTTACGGTACTGTCACAATTAACATCATTATGTGGCTAGTGGCCTAAGTCCGACGTTCGGGACTGTGGCAGACATGGGCAAAGGGGGGTTCAGAGGGGTTGACCCCCTCAGGCTCTGACCTACCCCCCTCAGCCGGCTGTTACCCCCTCAGGAATTTTTTTGGAATTATTTTGAATATAAATAAATGTCTGGATTAGGTGCAAATGATTTCAGAATAGCTTATTTTAATGAAAAATAAGCCAAGAAACCTTGATTTTAGCCAATTTTTGGCTTACCACCCCCTCAGCCCCACTCAGGAATTGAAAATTCTACTCCTCAACCGAAATTCTAGCTCATGTCTGGACTGCGGTAGTACCGTAATTGTCGGTAAGTGCCATACATGGACCGGAAAAATCCGGAGGGGGGGTGGGGGGGTTGAGACCTCGGGGGGGGGGGGTCCCCCCCCCCGAAAAAAGGCCAAAAAACGCCTATTTTGCCTTAAATAAGCGAAAATTTCCTCCCTCCGGGAGGGGGGGGGGGTGGGGGAGGGGGGTATGGCCGGCCGAGGGGGAGGGGTATACCCCCCCCCCCTTACCCCCCCGGCCCATGTATGGTAAGTGCCTGACTGTCTCACTTCTCTAAAAGTGAAAAAGTAAGGCATGTGCAATGGCGTAGCTGGGAATCGAACCCAGCACCTTTGGATTGCCGGTGCAGTGCTCTAACCACTAAGCTGCACGCCGATGCCAGACTAACACCTTAAACTCAGTATTTGAGAAAGCTAGCCAGTCATGAGGAGCGGGCAGAAGCCACAAGCATATAACTCTAACTGAACTAGTAGAGCCAAATTGAATGAAATTAAATGGACAAAAGATAGAGCATCAACTGGTATTAGGGGTATTTTATGGCTGAATAGACTGATCGGACCTTAAAAATCATGATTAGCTAGAAGTTAGTAGAATTTACTACTAACTTGCTTATGGCGGCTGGCCGGTCCTCCCAGTAGTGCACTTGCTTTTTGTCTAAAGTAAAAGAATGTAATAGATTTTTGTCATAATGATAAAGAGATTGGTTCAGGCGAAGTGTCTGAAGACTCTGAAAGGCCACACCAACTACGTGTTCTGTTGCAACTTCAACCCGCAGAGCAACCTGATCGTGTCGGGTTCGTTCGACGAGAGTGTGCGTATCTGGGATGTGAAGACTGGGCAGTGTCTCAAAACGCTCCCGGCCCACTCCGACCCCGTTTCCGCGGTACCTTTTCTTATTTTCTTCTAATCTTATAAAGGGACAACTTTTTTCTTTCTTGTCCGCCTTATACTACTATCAATCATTAGGCCGCAGACGTTTGTCGCACTTTTCTGGCGGCTATTTGTCTTGATTTGTGCTACGTGCAAAAGGGACCGGATAATGGAGGAATTTTATTAACTGTTAGGGAATGATATACCGATTACCGTAATTGCGATTGCGTACTGATCATACATGGGCCGGGGGTAAGGGGGTATACCCCTCGGCCGGCCATACCCCCCTCCCCCACCCACCCCCCCCTCCCGGAGGGAGTAAATTTTCGCTTATTTAAGACAAAATAGGCGTTTTTTGGCCTTTTTTCGGAGGGGAGCCCCCCCCCCCCCCCGAGGTCTGCAACCCCCTACCCCCCTCCGGATTTTTCCGGCCCATGTATGGTACTGATATCTTTACTAGTTTAGTCATACAAGTAACAGGTCATCAGCCGACGGATATGGCCGAACAGGCCAGTCAGGGGTGTGAGCCCAATCTCTGGGCAGAGAGTAGAACTAGAATGTTAAAAAAAGCGTTAAAATCGCAGTTTTTAGCTAAAAAATAAAGTTTTTTTTTTCTCAGAAAAAGCGCGCAAATTTTTACCTCATATGTAGCTAAAAGTGCTATACAGGCAATTTCAGTGACTGAAATTCTAAAAGAATTGCAAAAATTTGCTTGCCACCAAATCATACATGTAACTGCTCATCCGCCGAAGGGGGATGGGGGTCGCCGGCCGGGGGTCTGAGCCCAAATTCTAGGGAGGTAGTTGGGCAATCAAAACCGCTCAAACATGGCAAAAAATCACATTTTTTCGGCTAAAAATCGTAAAAAAAATCGCCAATTTTGGCTCAAGTACAGCTAAAAGGCGCTGTTTTACAGGCGATTTTAGTGTCTGAAATTCTAAAAAGATTGCAAAAATTTGCTCAAAAATTCCTTGTCAGAAAAATCGGAGGGGGAGGGTCGGAAAAGTCGTCTCGGGGGGTGCTGATCTGGGGGTCTGGCCAAAGTCGGGAAGAGCGCAAACCCCCGGACGCCCTGTTACATCTATGCACCAAGTCATCTTCAGGGTTCCTGAGAAGATCTATCTTTCAATTTATCTATAGGAAGCAATTTTAGACTGATTTTTTGCCATTTTTCCTGAATTCCAGACAAAAGCATGCGGAAATTTGTTGTAAAACAGCATTCGTGCGCCGGGGGTAAACTCCCTCGCAAGCCAATACCATGGTACCACTCCGTTCAGAATTCATACTAATGCTACCGGCACAGTGGTGAAAGGTAGTGCAGAATGCATAAAAGAGTAGCAAGAATGTGCCACTCAGCGGTCGGCCGAGTGTCTATATGCGTTGCACCTTAATTACCGGAGGGGTCGGGAAATTTGCTTTATTGCAGCACAACCAGATTTTAGAGCGGGATATTAAATCTGTCTGGGAATATAGCTGTCCCCGTTGATCCTCAAGTCGACGGCAACATGATAAAGGGATAGAAATGTAAAAAATCTTTCATATTCAAGCTGCGTTCAAAATGAAATGCAAAAAGCCCGATGCATTTCACAGATATCTTGCAATCTTGCCTTGCAATTGGACACTCCTTTTAGTTATTGTGATGATTGAAGATCTGAGACGAAATATGGAATTAATTGCCGTTGTAGAAAATCACTAAAAATTTTGTTGACGTCATGCTTGCTGAGAAATCAGGTAGCGCTGCAATAAAGCGCATGGAAAATCCGGAGGGGGGTCTGGAGATCTAGGGGTTTCGGGAAAAAGTCCAAAAACGCCTATTTTGCCTTAGAAAAATTCTCTCGCTCCGGGAGGGGGTATGGCCGGCCGAGGGGTTAACCCCCTTACCCCCTACCGTAGGTGTCGGGAAATTATATAAAATAATTGTGCAGCGCATCGACACTCGGCCGATGCTGATTAGCACATTGTTGCTACTCTTTTATGCATTCTTGGTAGCATAGCTATAGCTGGTATTAAGTGTCTGACTGTAGCAGTTTAGTGTTGTTAGGCTCTTTTTTTTTTAAAAAAAAAGGCTTTTTTTTTTAAAAAAGCTTTTTTTGAAGGCCCATTTCGAAAATTTTTTATTTTATTCACAGTATGGAAATTTTGGGGGAAAATCGCTGAATTTAGCCTCAGATATACGTTAGCAGTGCAGTTCTATCAATTTCTTGCCTATTCTAAGCCTAAAAATAGGTTTTGAAGGGCAGCAGCCACTCTGTGAGCAATGCTGCAGGTAGAATGTCGACTCTCAGGCTGTAACACTATGTTTGAACCAAAGTATCAGCTTTTGCATTTAAAGTTACTTCTGATGCATCCTTGCATCTCCTACAAGCTATATTTCATGCTAGGAAAAAATTTTGAAAAAATAAATTTCTAAATGAAAAATTTTCATAAAAAAGCTTTTTTTTGGCTTTCAAAAAAAATTTTTTTTACAACTCTAGTTTAGGTGCATTTCAACCGAGACGGCACGTTGATCTGTTCGAGCAGCTATGACGGTTTGTGTCGCATCTGGGACACGGCCAGTGGACAGTGCGTCAAGACTCTCGTCGGTACGTATTTTAATCTACCACATAAAAGGAGCTCACACCCGTCTGCCCTCTTTCAGACGACGACAACCCCCCTGTGTCGTTTGTCAAGTTTTCTCCCAACGGCAAGTACATCTTGGCTGCCACCTTAGACAGGTGCTTTTCTTAATACACCCTTCCTATAGGAGGGACAAAGGGGATTGACCCCTCTGGCTCTGACTTACCCGCCTCAGGCCCCGCTACCCCGAAATTTTTAGAAAGTATAGAAAGTTATAACAAAAAAAGCTTGCCTGATTAGGTGTAAATGAGCTCAGAATAACTTACTTCAACCTATTTTAGTCTAAAAATAAGCCTAAAACCTTGATTTTAGTAAAATAATCAATCATACTTTTTGGCTAACCATCCCCTCAACCCCCTCAGCCGCCGCTGCCCATCCACCGCTCAGCCGAAATGCTAGTCCGTGTCTGGGGTGGGCCTCGCTTATTTAGTTAGTGTTCCAGGTTTGATCGATAGCGGCGCCGCTATCACACTTGTTAAAAAAAATTTTTTTGAAGGCCAAAAATTTTTGCTTTTTTTTTAAATTTGAAAAAAAATTTTTTTTTTTTAAATCGTCTTAAATGGGTCCAGCATGCTAGTACAGATACTTTCAACAAATTTTCCACTTTTGCACCTTAAGTCAGTAGAGAAACCTGTTCAAAAACGACAATACAGCTCTAAACACTGCCTGTTACTGCATAATTTCACCGAAAATTGTCTTTAGAGACACTTCTAGGTGAATCGTAAGGAAGGATTTCTTACGCAGTCGCTGTTAGACTCAATGCAAAAGAAGTATTACACAGGGCTGCTGGATAAAATGTTGACTGCTTCCAAAGAATTTACAAAAAAATTGCATATATGTTTGTGAATTTTCCCACTTTTTCCCTTAATTTGCGTATTGATTTTTCAAAAAAAAAATTTTTTTAGCCTTCAAAAAAAAGCTTTTTTTAAAAAATAAAGTCTTTTTTAAATTTTCGACCCTAACAACTGTGGCCACTATGCTATCGGGATTCAACCAAATTTCCCAGGAGTATAGTGCCAACACAACGTAAAGTCAGTGATTTTCGAAGTAACTCGCACCTACATGTAACAGGTCCGGGTGCTATTTTTAGCTGTAAATTGCTGTTTAGAGCTAAAAACAAGCAAAAAAATGATAAATAGGGCTTCAAAAAAGACTGATTTCTGTTAAGTATCAGCAGTGGAAACGGCAAATTCGGTTTCCAAAGGCGTTTCAAGCGAATTTTTAGCTAAAAATTTGTTATTTCTGAGCCAGTCCCCCCCAAACGACCCCACCCACCCACCTGAAGCCGACTTTTGCTGCTGACCCCATCCCACCCACCAAAATCGCCACGACCACCCCCCAAGCCGGCAGGCCCAACCCCAAATTTTCAGATTTTGACATACCCCAACGCATTTTTCCAGCCCATATATGGTTGGAGGGCCTGGCGTCGGGGTCTGAGGCCAAATTTTGGGTGGTTTGGGCACTAAAAAAGGCTCCAAACTCGCATATTTTCGGCTGACAATCGCTAATTTGGGCTGAAATACAGCTAAAAGTGCTGTTTAACATGCGATTTTGACAGTTTTTGCGTATGAAATTGCAGAAAATCGCAAAAATTTGCTCAAAATCACAGGGATCGGAAAATTATCTCGGGGGGTCTGGCCTAAGTCGGGTGGGGACAGACCCCTGTTGTTACGTGTATGGCGAAACTGATCTTGTAAGCAATGGACCCTTGCATACATGTAACAGGTCATCCGCCGATGGGGGGAGGGGGGTTGGGGGGGGCTGGCGCCGGCCGGGGGGTCTGAGCCAAAATTTTGGGGGAGGGGGGTGGGCACTAAAAAACGCTCAAAAATCGAAAAAAAATCGCAATTTTTTGGCTAAAAATTGCAAAAATCGCTAATTTGGGCTGAAATACAGCTAAAAAGTGCTGTTTTGCAGGCGATTTTGGCAGTTTTTGTGTGTGAAATTGTAAAAAATTGCAAAAATTTGCTCGAAAATTTACTTGCCAGAAAAATCGGAGGGGGGGTCTGGCTTAAGTCGGGTGGGGGGCAGACCCCCTGTTACATGTATGGACCCTTGGTGTTGTGTGAAATTTGGTTGAATTAATAAGTCGGCGCCGCTAACAAGCGTGGAAGAGTTAGCGTGGTCCACCCACCTGTATTATTGTGTAAGAGTGTGATAGAAGGTTAATTTGTTCAGCACACTGAAGCTGTGGGACTTCAACAAAGGCAAGTGTCTGAAGACTTACACCGGGCACAAAAACGAAAAATACTGCATTTTCGCCAACTTCTCTGTGACTGGTGGAAAGGTAGATTCTATTTCTGTGTTAGACTGCCTACTGGTAGTGGCCTGTTTTATAGGTATTCCTCTGCTCCCAATATCCAGTGCTGATTGATACCTTTTTAGAAAATGTTCACAGTTCGATCCAACAAGTTTAGCTTCGGTTGAACGTTTTACGCTCTAATCAACTAAAAAATTTGCAGAATTTATGCTATCGTTTCATATTGTCCGGTTTCCTAACCAGTAGGCGTTTTGGAGCTTCTTTTAAATTTTGGACCCCTGGACCTCCTCCTCCTCCTATTGACCGATTTTTAGCCTGGAAATGAGCTGCGCGGCACGCGGCCTTGCAAATTCGGGGTTTTTACTGGACCTGGGTTTACTACAACACAACTTACATAATATTTAAATTAAATACTATACTATAATAATTATAATACTATACGTATTATGTAAATCGTTTTTTTTAGTGGATCGTAAGCGGCTCGGAAGATAACAAAGTTTACGTGTGGAATCTGCAAACGAAAGAGATTGTTCAAACGCTAGACGGACATACAGGTGCGACAAATTATCTTCTTTTCATACATGTATAATGTTCGAAGTGATACCCTGAAGAGCGCTCAAAAATTGATAAAAATTGGAATTTTGGGCTAGGTAATAGTTTGTTATTCAAGCAATTTTTCTGTCTGAAATTGTAAAGAAATTGGAAAAAGCTACCCAAGAATTACTTGCCAGCAAAGCTGGAAGGGGGCGGAAGGTGTAGTTATGTGACTGTGTTTAGATGTTGTTTTGTGCACGGATTGTCATCCCAGTCAGAATGTCATAGCATCAGCTGCCCTTGAAAATGACAAAACGATCAAGCTTTGGAAGAGTGACTTTTGAATCCAAAGACAAACAGTTGTGTTGCAATTTCCATGGTCTGTACGTTTCGTCAGTCTGTTCATATCGTCCTGTTTTGCAATAAAATGCTCGTTACGTTTTTTGAGAGACACGAAATTGATGAATCAATGTTCAACTACTTGCTAATCTAGAGGGTGTCTCAAAAAATGGACTCATTTCTCTTTTTCTGCTATTTTCGCAAATTTTGAACAAATTGGCTAAAATTTGCAACATCGGTGCCAAAATAGGGGAAATTTTGTGTGTAAGGTTTGGTGCACGAAGCTTGATTCAATCGTGAGATATTCAAGAATACGTGAAGTTAGTAAAATTTCAGTGTCTATAGGAATAGCGTCAAAACAGAAACTTTTCTTTTTGCTGTTATTTCTACAAATGGTCGTAAACTGAGATGAAACTTTACGAAACTCTTCAATATCCCGCAGTTTTGACGAGTTTCGTAAAGTTTTAGCTCAGTTTACGACCATTTGTGGAAATAACAGCAAAAGGGAAAGTTTTCGTTTTTAACGCTATTCCTATAGACATCGAAACTAACAAATTTCACATATTCTTGAATTTCTCAGGATTGAGTTAAGCGTCATGCACAAAACTTTAACACACAAAATTTCCCCTATTTTGGTACCTATCTATGTTGCAAGTTTTAGCCAATTTGGTAAAAATTTACGAAAATGGCAGCAAAAAGAAGTGTGTCCATTTTTAGACGCCCTGTAGTAAGCGTAGCAACGCGCGAGACCTTTCAACACAATTTCTGGTAACTCATGAAGGGTTATGTCCAATTCGATGTCTATGCAGGTAGATCGATTTATTAATTGCCACCGAAAATTTGAACCATAAGCTTTATAAGAACCTATCAGAGACTGCGCTGAGTCGCGAACTAGCGCAAAACTAGTGCAGAGATAGCTCCAGTGAGAGGGGCAGAATTTCCACCGCTGGTTTTCATGTGGCACAGATTACTGTAGGTGATCCAGGTATAGGCCACACACATTTGACCATCTTGGCCGTTGACCAGAGCTTTACACAACTCGCAGCAGTCGGCCTCCGTGGCCACTATGTACTTCTTTCCTTCACCATTTTCTACTATGTCATTGCCAGGCAAGTCCGTGTTGACCATTCTTTGAGTCCTATTGAGACAGTGGCCTAAAATTAAAGTTTTTCCTTGGTGCACCAAGCAGATAAGCGGTTACATTCACACCATGTTCATCTAATGCAATTTGGTCTTAACCCTTAGCAAATGACCAACGCCATATGGCGTAGTTGGCCAAACTATCGGAAAGCAAAAAATGATGGCAAACATATTAGAAAGCTGTTTCAGACGTATCAGAAAGCTATTTCAATGTATCAGAAAGCTATTTCAGACGTATCGGAAAGCCATTTCAGACCCCTCAGAAACGCGTTTTCAACCAGCCACAAACTGAAAATTTGTTGTTTTAGATGTTCAGATGACGCTTGCAGTTGAAATGATTCAAAAAATAACTTTTAGTCTATCCGTTTACTGCACTAAACCAAGACAATTTGAAAACAACCTATCGGAAAGCTGGACGGGTCATTTGCAAAAGGTTAAACAGTGCCGAGTTAGAAACTCACTCTCTATTCCATCATGCGCTCTGAAGACCGACGCGTAGTTGCAGTTGTTGTTTGACTTGAGGTCACTGTACCAGGGGTAACTGTGCTTTGTGTGACACCTACTCGCCGACTTCTCCCACACGTACCCTCTGCAGGAAGGATTTGAACGGCACGTTGCGCAACACTGGGCCTCGTTTGGCAGTATTACATGGGCGATGTCGCTTCCCGGAAAGTCCATGTTGGGAATACTGTTTCCGCAGGTCATACCATCTGAAACACAGCAATCCATTCCAAAGCATTCTACGCTGCCAAGATTTCCACGTACCATCCAGATTGATGACGCCGTAATTGAGTGTGGCATCGTTGTTGGTTGTGCCCTTTGAATGTTTGAACCAGCATGCACCAGATCCAGTCCTGTAGACATAGGCCACACAGTTGCTTGTGGCGCGACAGGCCTCACAGCATTCGAACTCCTCATCGAAGACCATTCCATAAAACTGATCGTGACCCTTCATGTCACTCATCTTGTGGCTCGCACTCTCCACTTGACACGCCTCTGCAAAACAGAGTTTCCAGAATATTTGTCTTTTGACTCAAAAATTTACTCAGTCTTCCTTGAGCATTCGGCTGGCAGGTGTAGCTGCCGGGTTCGGAGCCGGGCACACAGGTCTCATCGAAGGTGCAGTCGTCAGTCAGTCCACACCCTCCTTGCTCGATGGTCTTGCAGCCAGTTCCCATCACCTCGCACTGTCGCTGCCACATAGGCAAGAACCAGTCCAACAGTGCTTGTTGGTTTATGGTTTTGTTGGCGATCGTGCCGATTGCTTGTAGGTTCTCTTCTGTGAACAGAGAGGGCAGAGGTACCAGCACCATGCTGAGAGGATAGGGCTTGTCCAGAGGTTGGGCCGCCCAGTCACTCAGACTGTTGGCAGGTTTAGAGCCGATGGTGGCATAGCTCTCGCGTTTCACATAGTCACTGGTGAAACTCTCAGAGTACTGGTTGTCTTCGGTGCACTTCTCACTGTCTGGTTCTACCTAAACAGATTGCCATTGGTTTCAGGAGGGCAGGACTACTTACTACCTGCAGTCCAAAGATCCTGAGTCCAGTTTTCTTAGAGCATCTCTTCAGCTTGTTGGTGGTGCTTTCCTGTTTCTCTTTCAGACTGTATCGGGTGGAGTAGACCAACTTGGCGCCCATCACAGTGCGCTGGCTGTAGTGCGTGCCGTAGTTGTTGACGAATGAACGGAAGGCGAACTCTTTCGAGGCCTCACTCAGCCCCGCCACTGCCGACAACTGAGCCACTGAGTTGGCGAAGCCCAGGTTGAACAGGGGCACTGTGTTGGGTACCATGTCGACCACTTGCACTGAACAGACGGCCTCCATTTTCACCATGCCTCCCTGCTCACTGGCGAAGAACTCCTTGATGCTGGCCGAGTCTTCAGTGTTGGATGATGACCGGGTCATAAAGGGAGGGATGGTCTGTTTCGCACTAGCGGTCCCCGTGGCACCAGACGAACCCAGCGGCACCTCAACCCCGACCTCGACTTCTATCTCGTTCCCGATCTTCAAGTTCCAGCCCTTGTAGGAGGACTTCAGTTGTTCTTCCTTGTAGCTCTTGTAGTTGGAGACGTCCGTTTGCTCGAAGCTGGCCGAACACGACAGTACATCCCTGGCTTCGACCGATTCGTGAAGTTGCACCCCACCCTGACCCAGGGTCGAGCCAGTGGTTGGCATGAAGATGACGTAGCGCCAGCCGGGGTCGCCGCCTCCGGTACCCCCCGTGGAGAAGGGGTCTGCCTTGGTCAGATCGTAGCCGTATAAGGCGGCGTTCATGTTTGGGTAAGGCAGGTAGCTAGGGTCGCAGTAGTCGCCGGTACAGGCGCCTGTTTGCGTGATGGTCACATCACCTGATAGCACAGAGGTGGTTAGTATGCACAGTAGGGCAATAGTTCGCATTGTACAGCCGGTTGAGAGCGGACTGTTAGCTGAAATGGACGGTTTTGAAAAGTTTCATACCCTTGTCTGTTTGCTTTTCAGAGCGTGAACAGTGTTTGACTGACGGCTTGATTTGTTTTGCTCAACGCTATCAATCAGAGCAGAACGGCACAAGATTCTAAATTTGGTATTTCATTGTCTCCACACAATGGAATTTTAATAATTGGCTAGCGGCAGTATTTACGTTAGACAACACGTACTGTACATATATTATAGCTTTGTATTTAGGTATGTAGTTCAAATAGGTCAACTTTTTTGTTGTTCAGTGTAAAATAACTATATTGTTGCAGTTTTTATTAATATACTCCGAGCTATCTGAAATATTATAGTTTAGTTTATCACAAACCAGATACACAGATTTGCGTGACATTTTATTCCATCAGACCAAACACCGAGTAACTCTATTGGTAGAGAAGTTCATTTATTGATCGCCTAATGAAGTTCGTCTTTATGTTCTTTCATGCAGTTCTCGCCGCAGGGCAAACTCATAGCATTGCATTTTTCTTCCTCCTCAAAAGTCGGCTTTTTCGGCAGGTTTTTGACGCAATCCTTCTGTTCCTTATCACACGCTTTGAAGCCTGAAATGAAACGAGCTTTAGAGCTTAGAGACCTGCACCGGCCGATGAGAGGAGATCTGAGCCGGGACGTGCCTGTTTGGAGCTGCGGCCAGGTATTGGTTGGCAACTAAAATAAAAGCAGTAAATAAACATTTTTGTATGCTAAATAACGTCTGCCATAGCAAAGCTTTACAGTTTTTGACGCTCGTGAGCTAAAAATTGCTCTGAGTTTTCGCAGAGTTTCGGAAAATATTCTAAAGTTTTATCAACTACTGTACAATGTATGTGTCTGCCTAACTGAAGTTTGTGCCATAGTGCAGTGCAACTAATAGCATACAATATAAAGTTATCTATGACTTTTGAATGATTTTACCATAAAATTTCTATTTGTGGAAGTCTAAAATTATATATGTTCAATGTAAATATGGCTTTGTTTTCTTAGTTTTACCGTTTCTGTCTAAGTACCGATTTACAGGTTGTCTCTGGCTTTAAAAAGAAGTAAAACTGATTGATTGAATTAAAACTATAACTGTAGACGAATAATACGTAATATTCCAGTCTGAATAGGCAAATTTAGTGGTCAAAAAACTACATTGTAGGGTTTCGCTTTGATGTGAATAGGAATTTCCTGCGATTTTCCGGCCATTTTAGCTTTACCGGGCTGCCAAAAAGCCGAGCTCCTTACAGGGCTCTAGAATATGTGTTGCAATTTTTAAATATAGTACGTACAGTCGTCGAGAGAGCCTTTCTTTCCATTTACGGTCAAGAACAGCAAGCCCAGCGCTAAGAACAACACTGCAGTTGAGGTTTTCATTCTTCACAGCTTAACCACCGAATATGGTTCGACTGCTCGGTACGAAAATAGGCAAGCCAATGACCTGATGGGACCAATTACGCAGCGCACAACTAACTAACTGGTTTGGCAGCTGCAGTTCTAGCACAAAACCATTCTCATCAAGCGTACTTGTCACTCATATACTACGTACAGTATGTACATATTGTACATGCCGGATGATCAGTTACAACGACAAAGATTACAGTAAAATTTATTGCAAAACTACACACAATGTCACGTTTACAAGCAATATTCCATCCGTTATTGCAGTGCCCTTCCTAGATGCCTGAACAAGAAGAACCAAGGGCAGATTTAGGACGAAAAACCATAAAATCTAACCGTTATTGCGCACATAAATTGCACCAATCGTCTGGTCAGGGTTACTTCTTGTCATCGGCATAATAGCATGTTATTAGAGGAAAGAAGGGTGAGAGAAGAGAGTGACAAAAAGCGCTTGAGGGCCGGCGGTCAAAGGCCACTCAAGTCCGTTGTTATTAGAGACAGAGCGATTTGTCCGCTCACATACCATCGTGTGCGTCAGCCAGTTAACAATAGAGCTGCCACTATTTAGGCCTTATATCCTGGGACGGGCCGGCGTCGCATTTTGACCCCTAAATACGCGCACCAGCAGTAGTAGCGTCGTCTGCCTGGGCTCTTGTCGGCACTTGCGTAATTGGCGCCACGGGGCTGTGCTGCGGTGTCTAAATCTGCTGTGTCGATTGACCTCTGATTGACATAAGAATTCGGCACTTTCGATCGTTTGTCATGCGGTACGTTAGTAGTAGTAGTGGTGGTAGTGCGGCGGCTCTCCGAAATCGAAATCGGCCGTTTTTGCAGTGGCCCGAAATTTACTTTTACGACTGGATCGCCGGCGCGCGCGCGCTCGTTGACTCGGAGAGAAGAGATATTCGATCGACCACCCATCCCAACTGACTGACATGCTCCTATTTTCAGCACCTCCTGATCCATTGGCGGCGCTTTGAGGCTGACTGTCTAGCCGATCACTAAAGCCACTTATGGACTGCTTAACCGCCATCTTCCTCTCTCTGCTAGTCTTTGCTCAAGTCAGTTCACTTTACCTCTTCTTTTTCTTCTCTCAAGTTTTGTAACGTATAAGCAGTGGCGTACTCTGAATTTTGGACGAGAAAGATTCTTAAAAATTCTGATGGATCTATAGGTTTCACTGATTTTTCCCTTCCCTCCAATAATAATGTTGTTGTAACTTTTTGTCCTTTCGCACTAGGAGTAGCCAACTGCTATAGAGCAGAAAGAGACGCAAGGACCGGCAGCCTCCTTAACAACAACCATATTTTTTGACTAGCTATGTTTAAATGCTGAATTTATATTTCCGTCAAAGTCATAAATTACTGTCAAAAACGATTTGGCAGGTCTGAAAATGAATGGATGCCCCGATCGGTCCTAATGTTTTCTTTTTATTGTGCGTCGCGTTACCGTCCGGTAGCCTCTTCCAGTTTGTGGCGCAATTAATCAGCGCCACCGGGCGATGCATGAAATTGCGAGAGACCGGTTTGTCTTGAGTTGAGTGGTGCCGTTGTTGGTGGCAAGTGAGAAGACACGTGAGCCTCGACCTTGGCACTGAGAAGAGGTCGTGATGTCGGAAGGGAGGCTAGCAATTTGGCCGATCGAATCGGCGCCTTTTCCGGCAGGCGCAGGATGTTTTGGGCGTGCCAACTGCTGCTAATGAGTTCTTTGCACGGCCGAGCGAGGACGTTCTAAAAAGCCATCGTCATCTAGGTCAATCTGAGACTTGCTTAAAGGTCTTTATTGGGTAGTTCTCCTTTGTGCTGGCGCCGAAACGCTAAAATAGGTCGACCTTTCAGTCTCGTAACTTTATAGGCGAGCCATTTAGAGCATCTGAATCAATCCGGTTTGGCGCGTCAAAGATAGGATAACGTTTTGTTGGCTGAGTCGCTTTTTTGCTGCTCTGCCTAAATTGCCAGTCAAGTGTAAGAGCGCCATCGGAACGATAACCCCAAATTGGAGAGTTTTTCTGGCCGCACAATGCACTCTCGGGCCAGTGTCCACTCCAGACCATTAACAACCCTCGCGCAGACTCAATGCACCGCTACTAAAGTGCTCCTTAATTGGTCGCTTGGTCACACGCAGTTTGGTCTGACTGACAGATAAAATACCGAACTGCATAATTGGACAGCCAAACCGTGACGCGTAAAAACCTCTAATCGATTCGTCTAATCGTAAAAGAAGTTCATTCAGTGAGCGATTTTTGCATAGAAGCCGAAAGGAAAGTTTTGAAAAATTTGCCTTCAAGAACGCATCTCAAAGGCATTCTGTGCATAAAATTAAGTTCTAAATAGTTCTTAATACATAGGTAACCATACATGTAACATGTAAAGGGGAAGGGGTCTGGCGCCGGCCGGGGGTCTGAGCCCCAATTTTGGGAGGGGTTGGGCACTAAAAACGCTCAAAGATCGCAAAAATCGCAATTTTTGGGCTAAAAATCGTAAAAATCGGTAATTTGGGCTCAAATAAAGCTGAAAAGTGCTGTTTTACAGGCGATTTTGGAAATTTTTGTATCTAAATTGCAAAAAATCGGAAAAACCGTCTCTGGGGGTCTGGCCTAAGTGGTGGGGGCAGACCCCCTGTTACATGTATTTTGCTTATTTTTGATTGATTCTTTCTTCTCCGAAAGGATGTTTACCAACCATATACCCAATAGGTGCACTACTGCGTTTATTGTGCGTACAATTTTTGTAGTCTACGTGTTTTGGGAAGCGATATGTCAAAGGTAGTGTAAAAGTTTGGAGACCCCTGGTTTGGATAGATTTTTTTGTAAAATTGGCGTGAGGAGGACGAAATTAGTACACGATCCATCGGTTTTCGCATTTTTGAACAATTCTTCTTTCTACCTACGGCGGAAAATGTACTGGCTTCTCTGTCTATGCTGTGTGTGACGTACAATGCATAGGTCAGTGCAAAAAGCATACTACCCGTAAAAGAGTGACTCCACAAACATGGTCCTTAGAGCGGGGCGAAAAAATTTGATTGATACAAGGCTTCCTGGTCTCTTGTCGTATTTGTGTCGTCGGTCGGAAACTGGCACAAGACAAGCACGTGGCAAATTGTTTACGCATCGCACACAATCCGTATTCCATCTCAATCAAATTCTATTCTTTGCAGTTGCTCTACCGGACAGTGGTGCAGTGCGTCGAGATTGACAATGGCGTGGTCGGTAAGCACTCTATGAACTTGACAAATTACTACTCTCCGCCCAGCCAGGGTCCGTCTCTCAGTCAGAAATCAGAGCGCTTTTTTGGCTGTAAAAGTCAAACGCCGGAAAAACGGTGAATGGCGGAAACGCTAAAAGCGACCTATAATTCTTGTGCTGACATAAAGTCAAGGTTATTGGCGGATGGAGGGTAATTGATGGCTCGTAAAATTCCTCAGGGGTTCCGTTTGCAGGCACGCCGACGATCTCCTGTGGCACGGAATTGATAAGTTTTTGGGTGAAAACGAGAAACCCGTTCGAGGGAAAGGTCTATGTCAAGGGCGAATATGACAAAACCGAGTGCTCCAAAGCTTTCATTCCTGGAGAAGTTACAGGTATATTTCTAAATGGACACCTTGAATAGGTAAAACTATACCAAGCGACTCTGTTCGTTTAAAACGTTTACGGTTCTCGACGCGAATTTATTGAGTAGATACGGTAGCATGGCTGGGATGCAAGCAAAGGCTAATTGACGCGACGACGATGCCGTTTGGTAAATCATACAAGAGTCTTGCCCCCTTGGTAGGGCGGTTGATCTGTTTAACTTAAGTCTAACCATAGGTCTAAAACAAAGCTATAGCATGAACTAAAATGCTTAAATTAAATCCTGATTCTAAACCTGAGCCTAAAACTAACGCACAAACGCAAATCTAGATAGCTGATTGCGGTGTGGGGCGGTACTGTCCGAGTACGAAATTTTCAGCAACTTTTGCTAGGGTCGTTAATTTGTGTAAAAATACGGTCGTGTCTTGCGGTGCGGTACGGTACGGTACGGAGTCACTTGATTCTCAGGAAAACTTCCCAAAATTACATGTCTACCGATAGATTCTCATGGTATAGCAAATTTGTACGTTTCAGGAGAAATATCGCAAACCACTCAATCTACACAAACAACTTGTCCTCCCTGTCCCCCTTGTCCCGATGAAAGGTTTACGTTTGCGAGGTTCAAACGCCAAGTACCGGAAAATATGCAACAAATAGGAGAGATGGCACACTTGGATGTCAAGCTCGGAACTTGCAATATGAAAAGGGACAGAGACGTACGTACAGTACATTAGAATGACTCACAAGAAAAATAGACCAGTCTTATTTTAGCTAAACCCCCCAGGAGTGAAAGTGACTTTCACGATCGTAGTTAGTTTTCATCAGCATTTCGTGACCAAAGTGGACAGAGCTTACCAAATACAGTGCGGATATATGGAATCGGATAAGACTGTTACCACTGAACTGGATGTCAGGTAAGTTTTTGGCAAAAGTTTTCATTTTATTTCTTATGTTTTTAAAGCCCTGCGCTTATATCTGTTACAGTATGCCGACAACAGCTGAATTAACGGCCTCGGCCGAAATGCCGCGCTGTGAGTACACGATCCATCGCGATTCGATCGACGGGCCGCAAGTTCAATTCGCCAAAGTCGGCGACAAAGTTTTCCATCGCTGGGAGTGCGTTTCTAGAATGCAAGGTAACCTCAATGACCCCACCACCTCTAACAGCCTTGACAGTTTAAAAGCCTCTTTAGACATGTTTGCCGTGTTAGTGCATGAATGTTACGTGGATGATGGTCAAGGTCAAAAGGTCAAGATAGTTGACGAGAAAGGGTAGCACTTTTTTCTGTTTTTACAGTATGGCACTTAACGCCGTTTTATGGTACTGGCACCATATTTGGTACCGGTTACTAGACTAGTGGCACCATATAATATGTGGTATGGTACCCCTACGTTCGGGGACTGTGGTGGTACCATATGTACTCAGACATGGGCAAAGGGGGGCTGAGGGGGGTTGGCCCCCCAGCCGGCTGCTACCCCCCTCATGAATTTTTTTGGAAGAATTTTGTATAGAAAATTATGATAAAAATATGCCTGGATTAGGTGTTATTTTATTTATTTTAATATTTTGATGAAAAATAAACCAAAAAACCTTGATTTTAGCCAAAAATCGGACTTTTTGGCTTACCACCCCCTCAGCTCCCCTCAGGAATTTAAAATTCTACCCCCCCTCAGCCGAAATGCTAGCCAATGTCTGTATTGACCTCTACCGATGGTCATCATGGGTGCCGGTACCATATATGGTACCACTGCACTACATCTACCATATACGGTACGAAATCTGAATGGAGTGGTACCATATAATGTACTGTATGGTGCTGGTACCATACGTGGTACCGGCACCTTATATGGTACCGCCACTATGCGGTACCCCTATCTTGGCATTGGTACGTACCTGTACCGGTACCATCTATGGTACCACTACACTGGCTGAATGTTCGGGTACCATTTATGGTATCGGTACCATATACATATGATGCCACCGCAGTCCCAATATACGCATGGTGGTGACACCATATATGGTGCCACTGCCCTAGGGTACCCGTACCATATATGGTGCCAGAACCATAAACGACGTTAAGTGCCTGACTGTCTTACAAACCAAATTGATTTTGTTCAGATGTTCGGTGGATCAATTCGTGATTCCTGATCTCACCTACCATACTGATCTGCTGGCATCGGTCGAGTCTCATGTATTTAAATTCGCCGACCGCCCCGTGCTCGATTTTCAATGTGCCATGACTGTTTGTGTCAAACAGGAACAGGAGTGCCAAGCCACTACGGTAGCTGGGCGGAAGTGGTGTGAAAATGTTCTAGCGTTTTTTGTCTTTGCAGCCTCCAAAATGCGGCGGGAATCGACTGAAAAGAGCGGTCTTGGTGGAAACAGTCAACAGGACGATTGCGCCGAATTTTGGTCTGGCCGTTAGTCCAGAAGAACAAAATTCATGGCGACTGCACGCCGGCAGAATTACGGTAGTTGACCTGGACGAAGACATCCAATCTGATGGTAAAAGATTAGGAGTGAAAAGGATTGTTTTACACGACGCTACTTTTCAGAATTGGAAAGCTTAGAAGTGAAATTGCGTGATGATGCATTGTTAGAAGACAGTGAATCGCAGGAAATGACAAATAAACTGCATTACTACAGACATTTATTGGAGAAGATCGGGCCAAGAGTTTGTCTTTCAGTGGCCGGGTTTGGAATCCTGGTTGCCTTGTGCACTTTTGTATTCACTGTAGCGTCTATTATTCTTGGCGGTCTTTATGTATTGCGGAGGAGAAAGATGACATCTGTAATTTAGATACAAATTAGTGGCCTGGATTCGAAGCCAGAATCCATGCTAGGCTAAGAAAGAAAGCGCCTTAAGACTTTGATTCTGACGAACTAAGGAGGCTTTCTTTTGTAAAAATGTACCTATGTATTCTACAGTACTTGAGTCCGTTGACATATTCAGGTATGTTTTGTAAGTATAATAATAACTGGTACTACGGTTAGCGTTGTTTTAGAATTCTAGAGAGCTTTATTTTTCCGTCCGCCTTTCTGTTTGCGTTACTGTTTTGCGAATGGCCGTGCAAACGTGCAAGTTTCAGTGCATTTACAACAGTTTTTTTGTATAATGTTTCAGTCAGCTTGACAAATTTGCCGCCGCGGGATTTTTATTCTGGTGATTTTTTCTTCGTCGCCTGTTGATCTGTTTTTTCTCGCTTGCTTGATGTTGATAAAAATCTCTTGAACAAGTCCACTGATTTGAAAATGATTAAAACAGCAGTTAGCGGGGTAACTTTTACACCACTCTGCTTTGTTAAAAAGTCCTGGGTTCGTCATGGGTAGCGAAGCGATCACCGGAATTCCGGTTCTTGCCGGAACTAGCAGAAATGAAGGCTGCCAGAACCTGAACTTTTTGACTTTTTGCTCTTTTTGGAAGCAAATCTGCTGAATTCCATGCAATACCGCTAAAATACTAGTAATAAACCATCTAAAAACTTTGTTTTAGGCGGCAATTTTGATTGATATTATGACTACTTTTTTCTCAAAAAGCATAAAATTGACAGAACTCACTGCTTATCTATATCTGTGATTAATAGCTACAGTAATCTTTGGACCGGGTCTAAAACAGCGTGAGAAGGTTCCTACGTTTATTCCGAGTTACTTGTCTGATTTCATTGTGAGAGAGAGAGATTTTACATTACTACTGTACGCCCACTTTCACACGAGAAAATGTTTTCAGCGTTCAACAATTCAGTACAAGCTGCTAAACTATGTAGTGTTGCGGCGTCTTGATAGACTGCTTGTCGCTATACTCTACTACTGCCGGTGCCTACCGACTTGGCATATACAGTCAGGCACTTTACATTCATTCATTCCACTGGTACCGTAACGGTTCCATTAGGCAAAAATTATGTAATGACGTTTTTTGGTAATGTCTGACTGACCCCCTTCCTCCAGAAAACTTCCTACTCCTCTTAGACCTTTTTCGTGCCCAGCCCGGCCCGACGGGCCGCTTAAGGCCTGATTTATAGTTCTGCTAGTCGGATGGCACTGGCACCTTACCACTCGCGATTTAGATTTTCGAGTAACGGATTGCAAGTCCGCAAAATCTAAATGGAGAGCTAGAGCGGCGTGATAAAGTGCCAGCGTGATCCGAAGAAGTATAAATAAGCCGTTATCTGAGAAATAGCATGCCTTTAAAACGGTTTTTTTGAAGGCTAATTGATCTTATGCTGTTAAGTGCCGGTCATACGCAGTGACAAGACCATGCTATCCTGCCTTGTACTGACGTACACAATTTGTCTCGTTCACGCTCAGCAGCCGAGTCAAGAACGTCAAAGCATCTTTCAAAACTTCAGTAAAACAAACACGTATTGTAAAAGGAGACCGCTTTAGCCTGTTTTAAAGTTTTCCCAAAATTTCAGATGGCCACCATTCTATCAATTTTCAACCGAATGAAAATATTCTTGGCTCGATTATTATTATTATTTGTTTACAGTTTGTTTTGACCAACTACTAGCCTACTAGCCTTCTGTAGTCAGGAGGTATGCTCTTCCGAAATCAACTAAGCCGAATTTTCAGACTTCAAATTTGAACATAAATATCTGACGAAACTCTGATCCGATCTATCCCAACTTTTGCAGGTTAGCCAATCTTCTTTCTATGGACTTAACACGCTCAAGAGCTCAGCTTTCTAGCACAACCCGTTAAAATCTGGCGGATTTTTACATTTCAGTGAAGGTGAAAAATTAGCATTGCTAAGAATGAGTGAGGGTGGTATCATAAACATAAAACACATCTGAATAGTCTAATTTAGGTTTCATTCTGTTGCCTTAGTTGAGGCGATTGTAATCCATGACTCCACTATTTCGTGTAGGTACCTTGCTTTTTGTGCAAAGGATAACACCCTCATTTAAGATAATGCCAAATTTTCAAGTTCACTGAAAGTGAAAATCCGCCAGATTTTAACCGGAAAGCTGACTTCTTCAGGATTTTAGGTCCATGTACAGGTTGGTTAACCTGCAAAATGTGGGAAAGTTCGTGTGATATTTATGTTCAAATTTGACGTCTGAAAATTCGTCTCAGTTCATTTCGTTTAGGGCATAACTCAAAGAGCTACTACAGATGGCCAGCAGGCTAGGACTTGGCCAACACAAACTGCACACAAATAATAATAATAATAATAAGCGTGTCAAAAACCTGTGCATTCGTTGAAATTGAAAATTGACGGAATGGCGGCCATTTGAATTTTTCGGAAAACTCGAAAAATGGGTATGCGGTCCTTTTTATGGCCAACACTAGTTAGAGTAGAGCAGGTAACTGCGATTTATCTGCAGAATGCCAAGACACACCTGGCTGGAACTGTGCAGCCAAAAGAAATCTCTGTTCAACAGACACCAGCACCGGCGAGAAACCATGCAGCAAAGACATGAGCTACTGTGAAAGGTACATGACCCCAGTAGACTCGAACTGTGCTCAAAGTTGTGGTTACTGCAACGAACAAGGCACCTTTCGTAAGAAACAGTCACAGTTGATTATTTATTAGTGACCAGTTCTGTCTGACAGGTTGCATGGACATTTCCCCATTTTGTAGTCGGGTCCCTACGCGTTGCAGCAGTAGTCTTGGTGATTTCGTTTCCTATCGATGCATGCAAAGTTGTGGCTTCTGCCAAGAAGGACAAGGCGGTCCTCCTGGTGACAGCCAACCATTACCAGATGCCACGCCCCTGGAGAAACCACCCCCAGATGACCCCAGGTTGGGTCAACCTCCACCTGAAGGAAACGAAGAGCAACCAAGAGGAGACAAGATTTCGCCTGATCAACAACCCCCACCACCCTCAGATGGAGACCAACCTCCGCCGATGGGACCATCTCCTCCTGAAGCTGAACCTCCGCCGATGGGACCATCTCCTCCTGAAGCTGAACCTCCGCCAATGGAAAAACCTCCTCCCGAAGCAAAACCTCCACCAGACGGAAACCAATTTGAAGGCAGAACGTCGAAGAGAAAGAAGAATAGAAAACAACGACGACGAAACAGGAACCGAAATAAGCCAAGAAACGGCAGGAAAAGGAAATGTAATGCTTTCCTTGCCATGTTCGTTGAATTTGTTAGAATCTGTAGCAGACGACCGAGCATACGTGGAAGACTAGAGTGCAAACTGGTATTGGGTATTGGGATTTTTGTCCCCCAATACCCAATACTAATTGGGTTGGGACGAAAAAAATCGATGTTGACTGGAAAAATTTAATCTAGAAAAATTGAAAAGTTGATCGATGGTTTAGGGAGCTGTTTTTGCGTCAATCAAATAAAAGTATAGTAGAATTTCTTATAGTGTTCCGCTTTTCTAAGTAGTTAGTACAGCAGTAATTAATTTCCCTGTTCTTATCTAAAATAAAAATTGTGCCATTTTTAACGATACAGAATGTACCAGTACTGTACATTACATGTACATATGTACGTACCCAGGGCTGTGGGTGGTACATATACCCTTTCCGGCCGAGTAAGAAAAAGAATTGGTCGAAAATATTAGAAACGCGATAAAAAGAATTGGTCGAAAATATTAGAAACGCTATTGAACCATGCATCGTTGAGCACTAAAAATTTATTTTCTGCTAATTTTACACTCAGTATGGCTTTTAAAACCCTTTATCACACGATATTTTTCAAAATTTTCTCAGCCCAACCAGGGCTCTTCAAAATTTTAATCCCAGTGCAAAAGATCCGGCCTGCATCTCTAAAATGTAAATGTTCACCGAAATACAATTTATTCGCCCAGCTATGCAAGTATTGGGTATAAGGGTATAGGGATTTTCAGGTATTGTTCGCACTCTATACGTAGAAGACAGACATATTTGTTTGTCGATTGCAGCTTGTCCAAAAGAGTGCAAGCGGAAATCGGGTTGTCGTCAAACCTACGCACGCTACTTCTTTATCAGATCAAGAGGCTACTGTGGCAAAAGCAGAAGGAACTGTAGCAGCAACAGGGGTTTTCCTACAAAAAGTTCCTGCAGAAGGATTTGTCGTTACTGTAGGCGTTGAACGTCAAGTGTCGATTTTGGACTGAATTTGGTTGGGCTTTCTTGTATTCCGACTTCAATTAGTAAAGTTTTGCATTGTTCAAATCCGTCTTCTTCCGTTCAAACGTTACTTCTTCAGCTAGTCAACTTACAAAACTAAAAGGTATTGTGGCAGGCAAGAGGCAAAACAATTTGCATAAAATCGTTATGTTTGCGTAGTAGGCAAACGAGAGAAGTCCAAGGACCCGACCTACTCTACTGTATGTAGAGGTAGATAAAATTGTAAAAGAGTTGAATGCAAAATGGTTTTTAACTGTGCTGATCATCGGTAAACTCGCTTCAACTACAAGCCATAAACGATCGACGGTATTTCAATGTAATTGGAATTATCGCTCTTCATCATCGCAGCAATACTTGAGCAAAGTGCTCAGATGACACTTGTTGGTGCAGCATTCAGTAGCCGGTCCTTCTGATGTGCCTCCACTCCGTTGAGGGTCTCGTTCCAAGCGTTCCAGCAGCAGATAGGCCTTCTTCTGACCTCAAACAATCTACATATTGAAGAATGAATGTTGTACTGTACATGATTCTGGTATTCTGTGTGCGTAATTGTGTTTCTCACCGTGCGGTCATTGTATCTTCTGTGTTCGTGGTTTTACTAGTAAAAGACGTTTCATTGGTCCCCGGCCGGGGAAAACGAAACTTAATCTGTAGCCGCCTTTTCCACAATATGTAGCTAATCTCGACTCCCTTAACACAGACGCAATTTTTCTACAGTTCTTTATCTAAATATTGATATAGATTGACTGAATGCTTGATTTACACATACTGTATTTTCGCAGCCTTTCTTTTTTAAGTGCATGTTCCGTAAAAAGTCTGTTAATAAACTTTTTCAACAGTTTTTCTATTTTTTAGCGTATTACAGTCAAGCACTTAACGCCGTTTATGGTACCGGTACCGAGGGTAGTGGTACCATATGTGGTACCCGCACGTTCGGCGACTGTGGTGGTACCATACATGGTACCTCTACCCATGGCCATGGGTGCCGGTCTCATACATATATGGTACCACTACCATATATGGTACGAAATCTGAACAGAGTGGTACCATATAACCGGTCCCGGTACCAATGCGAAGGTCGGGGGTACCATATATGGTTCCGGTACCATCTAAGGTACCATCCACAGGCCCCGAACTAGGGGCATCATACATATAAATGGTGTTAGTACCCTAAACGGCGTTAAGTGCCTGACTTTACAATGAAATGTACATACGTCGATCTACAGGCTCCACAAAGTTTCCTTTGAAGCAGATTTTGCCGTCCGGTTTGGTGCAGAGTTTCTTCAACATGTTCAGCAGTCTGCTGCCACATAATCTGTGTTTCTGCTCTGCAGCAACGCACCAAACCAGCAGCAACAAGCAGCAAAGACAAGCTTTCTTGGACATACTGTCTGTCGCACAGGAACTTGTTTACTACACAATAGCTTCACAGTTCGAATGCGCAGCAATTATCATGCTTCTGATTCTGATGCTTATTATAGGTCGAATAAATCGTGTTTGACAGTTTCAATTGCACCATTTCAACACCCAAAAATAGTCAATTGACGCCCGCGCAAGCAATTGTTTGACTATTAGGTTGTGACGACGTTTAGAACATTGACTTGCTTTGCTACATAGCGCAACACGCACGCATATGTTATTAGTGCGGGGGTTGTCCACCCCAATCACCCTACCCACCCACCTAAAGCCGAGCCACCAAACTGGCCGTGACCCCCTAATCCGTAGCCCACCTCCAAATTTTCAGATTTTGACTACTCCAACCCATTTTTCCGGCCCATGTATGGCCACCTTAAAAGTGTTGCTTTTTATCGTCAGCCTTGGCACTATATTTTTGTGAAATTTGATTGAATTCCATTCAGGGAGTCAGTCGTGCGCCACAACAATCAAGCGTGGGACGCTTAGCGCGGCGTGGGACACCCTATAGTACGAACAGTATATGGTTTTTGATTCTGCATTCCACCCAATGTCCCATTCGCAGAAGATGTTCAGGACAGAGTTCAAATATCCCAAACGGTTAGGCCTAAGCCGATCCAGGATCTCACTTTACTCGCTGATCTTTCTTTTCGCTACGCCACGATGCAAGACTGGTGACCTTTGCAATCGATTCAGCGCACGATTAAACCAGTGTGTGATTTAGAGTTTGTCAAGTTTCATTTTTTTGCTTTCTTGCTTGTTGTTGTTCTTGTTTTGATTTTAATACTACTTTGTCTGCTTCCTCTTCTCTTGTTTCGGACTGAATCAATCAGATTTTTTATTATAACGACCGTTGAAACGCGTTTTTTACTGCAAAACGAGTAATAATGATAAAAAATTCGGATCAGGTGTAGCTGGGGGGAAAATCAGGAACCGATCCCAAACAAAAACTAATGTGTTTAATGATCATAATTAACTATGATTTAACGATTTCTGTCGATAAATATCGATTATCGATTATTTTTTTGGCAAAATTCCAAAATTTCAAAATCGTCCAAAATGGTCGTGTCATATATCATTTGAAAGCGCATGGTCTGGCGAGTCTAATGATCACTAAATCAGCATGGGGCACGCCCCGGGGGGCCGTTCCTGAAAGCCGTCCCCATTAACGCACAGCCGGCGGGCGCGGCCTCTGGGCCAAAGAAGAATACGCGCCTTCAGTTTACGCCGCACCTGACGCATCTTTCGACGCAAAAAAGTAACTACTCCCCACTTCCTGCTCTTGACTTGGTCATAAGCAAAGTAATTCATATAATCTAAAGTAGTATCAAGAAGTATTATGGTGTTACGGAGGTGCAGCTGTTTGTTTAAATACTTGATTATGTAGTTGGCCGTTTCAAATTTGAAGTCCAAAAACGTTTAAATTTGGGAAGAGGGAGTAGCCAAAATAATAGTAATTAGGGAAAAAGAAGAGGTAGCCGGCAATCAGAAACGGCCAATAAGCTTTCATAGCCTTCCTCCAATTTAAAATCAATGCAAAACGAACAAGTGCAGTAATGCAGGGCAAAAGTGGTAGTACGGACGGATTATTTTAGCACTCTGTCTTTTGTCGCGTCGTTGCGTGCAGATAGATAGGTAAGTACGTAAAGATCCTATTTCGTGCCCCTTTCAATTCACGCAACGTTAGAGGGAGTACAGTCGTCGCACCATACACAAGCCAAGACGAGGAGCAAAAAGTGGGTGGAGCTAAAATAGCCGTAGTAGTCCACTGAAGCACTCACCCCAAACGCTCCAGCTGGAAACCAGTTGATTTTTCACTTCTATAACGTGTTTCGAAAAGAAACATTAGTGCTTTTAGTTCAACCAATTATGTAAACTGTCCCATCATAAATATAATAAAAAACTTTAAAAGTCGATTTAGTAAAAGTAGATGCGCCGAGTTTAGCGCGGATACGCCAGTAGCGCTACAATCGCTGATTGATTGACGCAATCGTAATAGATTTTTAGTCTCACGCTGCCTAGTTTTTTTAGTTCTCGCTGCCTTGGTAATCTATTCCTCGTTATTAATCGTTACAAGTTTTCGATCTTCGCTCAATGACTGTTTGAGTGTATCGTGGGATGAGGATAATTGCTTTAATACTGTAGATAGTAGGTGTCCATTATTCTGCCTCTCATTCATCCAGTGCATATAAATTAATGCAGTATAGAAGCGAAGCAAAACAATAATCGTAATCCTGGCGCAGAAAGAAGTGCAAAAGCCTCCTGTCATCGGGCCTTCGCGTTGTTCGTATTTTCTTCTTTTCGTGCACGCGCTTGCGGCGTAAACTGGAGGCGCATATTCTTCTTTGGCCCAGAGGCCGCGCCCGCTGGCTGTGCGTTAATGGGGACGCCTTTCAGGAACGGCCCCCAGGGGGGGCTGGGTAAATGTATAGTTTCCGGGCGTAAAATCAGGAACCGGCCCCAGATTAAAATTAATACTTTTAATGATCATAACTTATTATAAATTAACAAGTTTTATCGATAAATATCGATTGTCGATTATTTTTTGGCAAAATTCCAAAGTCGTCCAAAATGGTCATGTTATATATCATTTGAAAGCCCTTCGCCTGACGAGTCTAATGATCACTAAATCAGCATAGGGCACGCCCCGGGAGGCCTGTTTTGCCAATATAAAAGTACCCCTAGAGACGCGTCAGCACAGGCACGCTCCGGAGGGCCTGGTTTAAAAACATAAAAGTACCCCTAGGGCACGCATCGGTATAGGGCACGCTCCAGAGAGCCTGTTTTAAAAACATAAAAGTACCCCTAGGGGACGCGTCAGTATAAGAAACGCTCCGGAGGGCCTGTTTAAAAAACATAAAAGTACCCCTAGGGGACGCATCAGTATAGTGATGCGTGGCTCTAGGGATATTTTTGTTTGGAAAACAGGCCCTCCACAGCGTGCCTATACTGATGTGTCCCCTAGGGGTACTATTATATTTGGCAAAACAGGCCCCCGGGGGCGTGCCCTATGCTGATGTAGTGATCATTAGACTCGTCAGATGAATAGCTTTCAAATGATATATAACATGACCATTTTGGACGATTTTGAAATTTTGGAATTTTGCCAAAAAAATAATCGATAATCGATATTTATTGATGAAACTTGTTAATTTATAATTAGTTATGATCATTAAAAGAATTTATTTCAATCTGGGGTCAGTTCCTGATTTTACGCCCGGAAACTATACATGGGGCCTGTTATGCCAAATATAAAAGTACCCCTAGAGACGCATCATTATAGGCACGCCCTGGATGGCCTGTTTTCCAAATATAAAAATACCCCTAGGGGCGCATCAGTATGGGTACGCTCCGGATGGCCGGTTTTCCAAATATATAAATACCCCTAGTGGGACGCATCAGTATAGGTACACTCCGGATGGCCGGTTTTCCAAATATATAAATACCCCCTAGGGGGACGCATCAGTATAGGCACGCTCCGGAGGGCCTGTTTTAAAATCATAAAAATACCCCCTAGGGGTCGCATCAGTATAGGGCACGCTGCGGGGGGCCTGTTTTAAAAACATAAAAATACCCCTAGGGACGCATCAGTATAGGCACGCTCCAGAGGGCCTTTTTTAAAATCATAAAAATACCCCTAGGGGACGCAACAGTATAGGGCACACTGCGGTGGGCCTGTTTTAAAAACATAAAAATACCCCTAGGGGGACGCATCAGTATAGGCACGCTCCGGAGGGCCTGTTTTAAAATCATAAAAATACCCCTAGGGGACGCATCAATATAGGCATGCTCCGGAGGGCCTGTTTTCCAAATATAAAAACCCCCTTCAGACGCATCAGTATAGGGCACGCTGCGGGGGGCCTGTTTTAAAAACATAACAATACCCCTAGGGGGACGCATCAGTATAGGCACGCTCCGGAGGGCCTGTTTTCCAAATATAAAAACCCCCTTCAGACGCATCAGTATGGGGCACGCTCCAGAGGGCCTGTTTTCCAAATATTAAAATACCCCTAGGAGGTACGCATCAGTATAGGGCACGTTCCGGAGTCGTATAGTCATAAGAAACTTAATTAATTAATATATAGTCCATTTCTGACCTACCCTGATCCTCCCCCCAGCTACATCTAACCCAAAATTCTTTACACCCACCCTGTGTAATTTTGTTTGTCTGTGTTGAGGAAGGAATAATTTGCTTTGGTAGAGGATCGTCGTATGTAGCCAGCCTCTCTCGTAGGGATGGGACCGTATACGGTATTTTTCGCTATACGGTATACGTATTTTCATTTAAATTTATATTGGTAAAATTCACGACTTTGAATGCATCTTTAGTGAATATATCTAAACTCTGAGTAAGTTGGCGGAAAATTTGACGAGAAATAAATAGGCCTACATACTTAGATCTATTCTAGGTATATCTTATCTGAACGAACATCAAGTCTATACATGTACAGTGTGTGCTGTTCTGGTTATGTTTCTTCGCACATGTAAAAGTGCTGTTTTATTACTTAGAGCGTCATCGAATGAATAGTAGTGGTGTCTAATGAAAATGAGCGGTGAGACCAAAGAGTCGTCCTGGTTCCCGTCCCCTCCAGTAGTGTTCGACGGCAGTGTGAGAGTGGAGAAAGTTCTGCTGGCACAGAAAGACAACGTGGTCTATGCGGGGTCCATCTGCCCACCAAAAGACCGGTGGCGGTGAAGTTGGAAGACAAACGACTGCTCGACAAGATGGCCACTGGGCGCTCTCCGTTGCTCAGCGAAATAGCCATCATGCAAGATCTGCAGGAGGCCCTCGGAGACCGGGGCTTTTCTTTCCTCGCTTGGTCTGGCAACACTCCGATGAACGCTACAACATGGCTGCCACTGACTTGCTGGGACCCGACTTGAATGTCAGTTTTTTGCTTCAACTATGTAACGTATGTACATACATGTACTAGGCATACATGTAACAGGTCATCCGCCGATGGGGGGAGGGGGTTGGGGGGGGGGGGGTCTGGCGCCGGCCGGGGGGGGGGTCTGAGCCAAAATTTTGGGGGGGGGGGGGTGGGCACTAAAAAACGCTCAAAAATCGAAAAAAAATCGCAATTTTTTGGCTAAAAATTGCCAAAAATCGCTAATTTGGGCTGAAATGCAGCTAAAAGTGCTGTTTTCTGCAGGCCATTTTGGCAATTTTTGTGTGTGAAATTGTAAAAAATTGCTCGAAAATTTACTTGCCAGAAAAATCGGAGGGGGGGGGGGTCGGTGAAATCGTCTCGGGGGGGGGGGTCCCCATCCGGGGGGTCTGGCCTAAGTTGGGTGGGGGGGCAGACCCCCCCAGAGCCCCTTGTTACATGTATGGTACTAGGGCTACCTACCCCCTCGACACACCACCAGACCGAAAACTCCACCCTTCCCCCTCCCCAGGCTGGCACGGACCTGTTGCACGTATGTATGACTACGTACGTGTGTTATACATGTAACAGGAGGTCTTATGCCCCTATCCGACTTAGGCCGGCCCCCTGGAGACGGTTTTTCCCACCCTCTCGATTTCCTGGCAGTTAATTTATTTCAGCAAATTGTTTTCAGACACAAATTGATATAATCGCTTGTAAAACAGCACTTTTTTGCCGTATTTCAGCCCAAATTGGGGATTTTTAACGATTTTAGCCGAAAAATTGCGATTTATGAGCGTTTTTAGTGCCCGACCCCTCAAATGACCAAAACTGAAACGGGTCGGCCGAGTGCTATCGGCAAAATATTCACCTAGTGTTTGCTTTACCGGGGGGTTAGGATTGGTTCCCACCCGAGGGGAGAAGCCAAACGCAGAACACAAAAGAGAAAGCTACAGTAGCTAATGCTTTTCCTTCCTTTTCTAATTGCGTACAGTATGTAGTCGGTGGTGTTCACGTTTAGCGAGTCTCAGCCAAGTTCAAGCGGCTGAGTGCGTGTTCGATCACTGGTCTGGGGGCGTCGATGTTGCTCTGTCTCAAACAACTCCACTGCCTCGGCTTCCTTCATCAGGACGTCAAACCCGACAATTTCGTTCTGGGTCCACCTCCTTACGACCACCGAATCTTCCTGATAGACTTTGGACACGCTGCTAAGTAACTACACTTTTACTTTTACTTAGTCCACCACTCAGTCTAACTATCAGCCACTTAACCACTAACCTGACATGGCCTAGCATTTCGGTTGAGGGTATGGTATGGTAAGCCAAAACGTCAAGCATACATTGGCGGGAAAAATCCGGAGGGGGGTCTGGAGGCCTGGGGGTGGGCCGGAAAAAACTTCGGCACTATCCCATTTCACGGTGATTTTCATGGTTTAGGGGACTCAAGCAACTATTAGAGTATAGGGGACTCAAGACCTATTCTACTTTAGGGGACTCAACGCATCTGAACAGATTTGGCGCCCACCGCCAAATTCCGTTTCGTACCTGTTTTAAATCGGCGCCCGCATCACACAAAACATTAATTAGCGCTTTTCTACTATACGGGACTCAAGCTATTTCAGAATAGGGGACTTTTCGGTTCTATTCTACTATAGGGGACTCAAGCTATTTCAGAATAGGGGACTTTTCAGTTCTATTCTACCATAGGGGACTCAAACTACTCCAGAATAGGGGACTTTTCAGTGTCTATTCTACCATAGGGGACTCAAGCTATTTCAGAATAGGGACTTTTCAGTTCTATTCTACCATAGGGGACTCAAGCTATTTCAGAATAGGGACTTTCAGTTCTATTCTACTATAGGGGACTCAAGCTATTTCAGAATAGGGGACTTTTCAGTTCTATTCTACCATAGGGAACTCAAGCTATTTCAGAATAGGGACTTTTCAGTTCTATTCTACTATAGGGGTCTCAAGCTATTTCAGAATAGGGTAATTTTCAGGTCTATTCTACCATAGGGGACTCAAGCTATTTCAGAATAGGGGACTTTCAGTTCTATTCTACCATAGGGGACTCAAGCTATTTCAGAATAGGGACTTTTCAGTTCTATTCTACCATAGGGGACTCAAGCTATTTCAGAATAGGGGACTTTTCAGTTCTATTCTACTTTAGGGGACTCAAGCTATTACAGAATAGGGGACTTTTCGGTTCTATTCCTACTATAGCGGACTGGACTTCTGTTCTGGAACGCTGAACATACAGAATGAAAGTTCATGTACTGAGCTGCTGATCTTTGAAGAAATTTACTCAGGCATAACTATTGTAAACCTATGCGAGTTGGGATCCTAGCTTTTAAGAAATGAAGGAAAGGTGATTGTTTGAATGGAGACTGTCAGACACCAGGAAAAAGAAACTCTACCAACTCTATGTACTTTGGGCGGTGTAGCTCCGGTTCCAGGGATGTTGTATTTGTGGACCGAGTGGGAGGTGATACAACAGGATTCCAACAAGGGTTTACTTGGGAACGATCGCCCAATAACAGTAACAACCAATAACAATGAAGAAGTAGGGCTAGGGAGTGACTCACGAGGTATGAGCCACTGGGGGGAGACAGAGAGAGGGTAGCACACGAGAGCACAGATAAGAAGCTCGCAGAAGCTCATAGAAGCCTTAGAAGCTCATAGAACACTGCAGAGCGGGTCAGCGTATATACGGCCATAGAACGTTCCAGAAAGTCCCAGACTGAGTAAGAGATAAGAGAGAACGGACCTTTTCCAGAACATTCTGTACATAGATAAAAGGCACGTACACACAGACTATTAGCACATCGCTACCTATAGTCTAACAGTAATATGTAGTTAACATAGAGGAACTAAGAATAAGGGAGTTTGATGGTCGGGCATGCACCGTTGGTCTTCGATTCAGCTCTGTTTTAACAGATATTAATATCAGCCATTCAGCTGCACCATTGCACATGCCTTACTTTTTCACCTTTCATTCAATTTGTTATTCTAGTTCAGCTTGAGTTTGACGCTGAGGCTTGTAGCCCGCTCCTCATGACTGGCTAGCTTTCTCAAACAATTGTCTATATAGGTGTTGGTCTGGCATCGGCTTGTAGCTTAGTGGTTAGAGCACTGGACCGGCAATCCAAAGGTGCTGGGTTCGATTCCCAGCTACGCCATTGCACATGCTACCTTTCATTCAATATCTGTGAGATGACCCTGCTTGCTGAGCAGACTTTCTCGCAAAATGCATCTTAAGCATTTGTAGATTTGTTGATTCAAACGACCCAAGAATACATACACAGAGAATAGAGACCAAATGGAGCTCAATCAAAGCAGTGATGCGGCACTTGTGTTTCACATCTCACGAAATGCTCCTCACTTACAGTATCTGTTGCAATACATGTTCCAAAGGGCAAATGATAATCAAAAACATTCGAAAGAATACTGTTTTGGGCCAGAACATACTATGGTTTCTGGTAACTTTTCAAAATTTTGATTAACAAACCAACCTAAATATACTCATGTGATTTGTTGCATCAAACATTTTGTGTACTGTTGCTGGTGTTGCAACCTTTTATCTTTTCGGAATAGGAGTACTGTATTATATTGTGTTGTGTTGTGTTAATAAAGCCTATCCAACAGAAATACGTTGTGTGTAGACCTTCAACATACTGCATGTATAGAATATGAAGGCCGGCAAAATCTCACAGTTGTCATAAGTACTGCAGGTGTTTTGCTTTACTTGCTTTGTTTAAGGTCTCTTCTCTTCCTCAACCAGTTAACAAACACCAACAAACTGCAACGACCAAGTTGTCAAACATTTAGTAGGCATAGTTTTGAAACTCTATTTTGGATCAGAAAAATCCCATGCACATTCAACATTCAGTATTTTTGAAAGAAAAGTGCCTGCTAGCTTTTACTTGGAGGGAAAGGCTGCCATGTCAGAAGACAACAGAGCGCCGGTGCAGTTTATGGCCAAGCAACCACTGTTAATGCTTGCTTTACCTTGAGCTTGAGCATTACAGGCTATTGAGTAATAAAGGATTGAATCGATTAATCAACTATTTCGAAAGCAAGAACTACTCTTTCATTTGAATGGATCAATGTCCTGGTGTGCCTGAATTTTTTGTTTAAGTGCTTCCTTCCTTGTTTGATACTTTGCTGTTACAGTTTTTCGTGTCTGGCACTGCCACTCCTGTCTGCAACGAATACACAAGAAAAACAGCAATATTTAAAAATCACAAAATCAACGCAATGAATTTAACATTGTTGATAGTAAGCACGTACGTACATACTGTATGTACATACAGCATCCGAGAATAGAGATTGAGTCCCCTATAGTAGAATAGAACTGAAAAGTCCCCTATTCTGAAATAGCTCGAGTCCCCTATAGTAGAATAGAACTGAAAAGTCCCCTATTCTGGAGTAGTTTGAGTCCCCTATAGTAGAATAGAACTGAAAAGTCCCCTATTCTGGAGTAGTTTGAGTCCCCTATAGTAGAATAGAACTGAAAAGTCCCCTATTCTGAAATAGCTTGAGTCC
>JASANB010005294.1:0-17346 GCA_030248155.1 Sabatieria punctata | reverse complement strand
TAGAATGAGAGCCTATTGAACAAACACACAGCTATGCATTAAGTAGTCATACTCTTAATCGGTTTCTGGATGAACATTTTTGGGAGGGCATTAGAGCTTGAGATCATCCCAACCCCTCTCATAACTAAAGCAAAGAACAGTTGCGGCTGATCTGTATTTCAATAAACTTTACTTACTTACTTAGAAATCACAAAAACCTAGTGTAACATAATGCCTGTTTAATTAAGTTCAACTACAGAGAAGGAAAAGATCCTAATTTTGGCACTACAAATCTAAGTAGAGTAACATTATGGCGCACCTGATGCAGAAATTAATGGCGAATCGAATGGTGTAGAAGATTTTGAAGTGCGCCTCTTGGTTGAAGAGTTATGGATCGAAAACTGTTGATCTACAGTTGACCACATTCTGTGAGTGTGTACCATAAAATGCAAAATAGCGAAAAAGGGGTACATTCTGATTTTCAAATTAATGGGTTAATTCGATGCTAAATACAGTTAGTTTTTCAAACAGCAAATAAAATTCTGTGGCATCACACATATAAGCCACAAATAATCAAAAACCTAAGCTAATGATTGCAATATCAACTAAGGAAAATATGTATATCCAACTTTTTTCACTAAATGTTTGAGCACAGTCTAACAGTAACACTGTATCTGATGCAGAAATTGATGGCAAATCAAATGGTGTATTCGATTTTGATGTGCGCCTCTCGGTTCATGAGTTATGGCCGAAAACCATTGATCAACAGTTGGTGGATTTCAGTGAGTGGGCACCCTAAAATGCAAAATAGCGAAAAAGGGGTACATTCCGATTTTCAAATTAAGGTGTTAATTCGATGCTAAATAGAGTTAGTTTCTAAAATAACAAATAAAACTCTGGTTTGATCAAACTTGGACCAGGTATCCTAGGTATACACAGAACAGGGCAAACAGTTACAAATCAGAATCGAAAGATGTGATCATCTTACTTATAACGCGGTTGTGGCTTCTTGACTTTTAAGTTTTAGTTTAAAAGCGCATTCTAAACAATAGAATGAGAGCCTATTGAACAAACACACAGCTATGCATTAGGTTGTCGATACTCTTTATTGGTTTCCGGGATGGAACATTTTTGGGAGGGCATTAGAGCCGGAGATCATCCCAGCCCCTCTCATAACTAAAGCAAAGAACAGTTGCGGCTGATCTGTATTTCAATAAACTTTACTTACTTATTTAGAAATCACAAAAAACCTAGTGTAACATAATGCCTGTTTAGTTAAGTTCAACTACGGAAAAGGAAAAGATCCAAATTTTGGCACTAAAAATTCAAGTAGAGTAACATTATGGTGCACCTGATGCAGAAATCAATGGCGAATCGAATGGTGTAGAAGATTTTGAAGTGCGTCTCTTGGTTCATGAGTTATAGGCCGAAAAGCGTTGATCTACAGTTGACCACCTTCTGTGAGCATGTAACATAAAATGCAAGAACTGTCAATCAATTGTTTTCGGCCATAACTCATGAACCGACCTTCCGGTTGCATTGAGCTGTGGCCGATCAGATTGATCTTTGAAGAGCCCAGTGGAAGTTCTTTGGTGTCTCGGATCTATAGTAACATCTTGTGGTAATTAGAAGGTTTCGAACAAACTGGCATGATTGGTTTCTTCAAAACCATCAACAGATCGCCAGTCAGTCTGTTCTTTTTGTTATCATTGCATACATATACCCAGAAGAAAATGAGCATAAATCTCGGAAAAACAGAAACACTCGTCAGCTAGAATGTCCTCAGTGGTCCCAAAGCTGAGATGGTCGGATGAATCTCAACCCCAGGCTTGGTTCTGTCTCTCTCAATGAAGTCTAATTTCTCGAGTTCGCAACATCTTTACGTTGTTGCTGGCCAACTTTGCCACTCAAAGAATATACACTGTATGCTACGAATTGAGTGCATTGCGATGGAATCGGGTGTGTTCAGTTCTAGATTGTTGAGCCAAATTCAGACACTATTTAGTCCTCACCAACCGCAAATACAGTGATATTGAAAATGCAGTAACATTCTCAAACAAAAATTACAAAGTTGCCTGCAAAACAGCATTTTGGCTTGATGTGAGTTAAGGCTATGATTAGTCTTTCTTTCTGAGTGGTTTTTAAAAATGTTACCCAGCATGTAATAACAAATAGCAAGTTGAATCTATTTTTGGGCGAAATGGGATAGCAAATAGCAAATTCCTAGAAAAGTTAATTTTGGTCAAAGCGCCGCCTAGCAAATAAAAAAGCTAGTTTATTTTGCATTGAGGGAGCCAGAAATTTCCTAGGAATTTGGTAGAAATTTACTAGCCTCAGTATACGGTATTCATCCATTATCCCTATCTTTTCTCGGCGTGGCCTGGCATACATGTACGATCAGGAATTTTTTTATCTTCACTATATTTGTCCTAGCAATGGAAGAAAATTTTGAATTAAAGAGAGATTAACCTTGAGTGCGCTGAATCCAGCAAGCAGAACTGCTGTCACAATGCCATCGTGTTGGGAGTACTGATTGGCGGACCGGTCATGGAAATCACCGGAAGGCGTAGAAAACCTCATGCGTTTCGGGGCACTGGCATACTGTTGTTTGGAGTCATCGATGCGCTCCAGAACCTGCTCATCCATTGAGTTGACACGGCAAACTGACGCTGTACTTTTCCTGGAATTTTTCCCTTTACTGGTGTCATTGCACAGACAAGCTGTCATACACCTCGATTGGGAAGTCGTACCAATTTGCGTTCTGCCTCAGCAGCTGTTCGTATTTAATGATAGCTTTGGCCCACATCAGATGGTCACTACGGCTGTCTTTTAACAGTTACTTTTAATATCGCACAAACGCTTTCTGAGTGCGTAGGCCCTGGCAGAAAGGCACCTAAAGACGCTACGGCTAGCAGACTTTTTGGACAATACTTGTGCTACAAGACACTGGTTGACTAATCGATACATAACTGGTAAATCATACATGTACTAGGAGGTTTGGGGAGCATACATGTAGCAGGGGGTCTGCCCCCACCCGACTTAGGCCAGACCACCACAGGATGGGACCCCCCCCCCCCCCACACGATTTCGCCGACCCCCTCCGATTTTCTGGCAAAAAATTTTTGAGCAAATTTTGCAATTTTTTAAAATTTCAGACACAAAAATTGCCAAAATCGCCAGCAAACAGCACTTTTTAGCTGTATTTCGGCCCAAATTAGCGATTTTTGGCGATTTTTAATAAAAAATAGCGATTTATTCGATTTTTGAGCGCTTTTTAGTGCCCAACCCCTCCCAAAGATTTTGATTCAGCCCCCCGGCCGGCACCAGACCCCCACCCCTCCCCCCTTCGGCGGATGACCTGCTACATGTATGGTTTGGGGTTACCGCTAGCTAGAAAGGCCAAACAACCCCTGACCCAAAAAATGCACTAGTAGCGGCAACAGTATTACAATACCAACCGACCAGGTCAGAAATCAATTGGAAGCCTAAAATTAGATTGAAAAGCCTTTGGGAACCGAATATGACTACTAATATGAATATTTCCACTGCTGATATTTAAGAGAAATTGGTGTTTTGAACCCCTTTTTTATGATGTTTTAATTTGTTTTAGCTCAAAAACGCCATCGGGCAACTTAAAATAGTGATTTTTAGCCTCCTAACTGAAAAAAAAGTGCTAAAACGCATACCAGGTGTTTAGGAGCTTTTTGAAATTTTAGACTTCTCTGTCAGTGCGAAACCCTACCCCACACAGGCCCGAACCTGTTACACATAAGCAGGTGATGTGATCCGCCAAAGGCTGGGGGAATTTAGAGGTGACGAAAAGTTAAACTGGTTAAAGCTAGTGGACCTTTCACTGATACGCCACCATGGCCAGAAATGGGCTGAGGCAGGACAGCATGGCAGCGTACAAGACCATCCGACCACAGTGGGGATTGAGCATTCACTTTGGCCAGTTGACCACTCAGCACAGTCAACCCCTTCCGATTCCCTTTCCATGGCATTCAAGAAGACCAACTGGTCGATTGCGCGTCTGAAAGCACAGCACACTGTACCGTGCCGTTGCTGTGACTGCTTGTACGCACTCACCTAATTACAGGTGGCAAACGGCGGGCAAGGTGTCTTCAGCAAAGTCATTCACTGAACCCAAGCCCATGGCTTTGATCTGCAATACACACTTGTCCAGCTAAACTCTGCGTAGTTCTGGGATGCTCTTCGGCTGCAACAGCTCCTCGTAATGGTATTTGGTGCAGAGAATGTAGCTGCAGCCCGCCTCTCACTCTGCCCCACTCTCTTCTTACGTTGTTCACTTGTTTCTGAGACCCCAACCTAACGCTGAAATCCATGCATAAGAGACAAGACACGTAGGCTGAGAGAGAGTGGACAAACATCCAGTTTGGTTTCTATCGATTGAGCGAAAAAATGGTGAATGAAAGCTTACGGCAGAATGTCGATGTTCTTCTTGTCGTCATAACGCAGTAGCTTCTCCTTGGCACAGTCAATCACATGAACCAGATCAGCAATTGTCAAGCGCATTCTCAGCAATTGCTGATGCAATCACCACCTTTCTGCCAGCTTTGGAGTTATGAACATCTGTGAAAATAAAGTCATATCGTTCCAGACAGACAGACAGACAGACAGACAGACAGACAGACAGACAGACAGACAGACAGACAGACAGACAGACAGACAGACAGACAGACAGACAGACAGACAGACAGACAGACAGACAGACAGACAGACAGACAGACAGACAGACAGACAGACAGACAGACAGACAGACAGACAGACAGACAGACAGACAGACAGACAGACAGACAGACACACAGACAGACAGACAGACAGACCGACAGACAGACACACACACACACAGACAGACAGACAGATGCAGACAGACAGACAGACAGACAGACAGACAGACAGACAGGGCACAGACAGGACAGACAGGACAGACAGGACACGACAGGACAGACAGGACAGACAGGACAGACAGACAGACAGACTCAGTCAGTCAGTCACTCAGTCAGTCAGTCAGTCAGTCAGTCAGTCTACCTTGTTGCGATGACGAGTGAACATGACTGAGTGCATCTTGAGCAGAATGACTTTGTCTGCTCTGATAGAATTTAGCTTTTGATGCAGACTGAAGAAGATCTGATTGATCTCTTGCCAGCCTGGTACGAACACAATGATTCCTTCATCAGGATTGGTCGTTCTAATCAGATGGAGCACCAGATGAACAATCAGTTCCTCATCAACGGCCAGTTTCCAGTAGTTCTCCAGCTCCTTTATGTGATGCTCTGAGTACTTGTGGGACAACCGCAGCGATTTTACATACTTCTCCTTCTCTTTACTCTAAAATGATCAATGCAAGATAAACTTATGCACACATAGTACTGCAGCAGTCACATACAGCTAGTTCATCAAAGTTCTCAGTCTGCTGGCTGATCTATTATGCTGGTGTCCTTGCGATGAAAGCCGGTTTTAGCCAGAATGTCTTCCAGAAACAGCTGACTGACTGGGAACACCCCCTCTGTCCACCTCAACCGTTGCCTTCGCATTGATGCCAAAATAATCGATCATCTCTTCAGTACTGTTGCACGTTCCAAGCAAGACCAGCTGCAAGAGAAGGCACTATGAAGCAGCATACATAATACAGGATAGATAAAAATGTCCCATCGTTTTTTCGGCCTTCACTCAAACGTTTCGTTCTCAGTCACTTCTTTACCGATTTGGCTCAAATTTTCAGCAAAAATTAACAACATGGTTGGCTAAATATTCTGCAAGTGTGGTGCCAAAATTCCGACTCATACTGGTTTTATGACCCGAAAACTAGGAATGAGGGTGGTCCACGCAAATTAAATTTTTTTCGGTAATACAAGGAGTACAGTCCTGAAACTTGCAGGAATGATTGGTGTTGCTATTGGGCATAACATACTAAGCGGACAGCCCTGTAGCTCAAAGGGCACTAAAATGGGGGAATTTCAAAAACATGACGAAATATGACTTTTCTTCGAAAAACCGGCAAAATGACGATTCTAAAGATTTGCAATTTTCAAAAAACGCTGCAGGGATGGTTAGTATGGTGTGGAACAGAGCTTAAATATCAGGTTCATTTATTTGTCGACCTTCCTGCTACAATCTATGTTGATTAACAACCGATTCAGTGCTTTGATTCTAGAAGGTGCAGATTTCTTAACTATGGGATTTTCACTCATGTTTTTGAAATTCCCCCATTTTAGTGCCCTTTGAGCTACAGGGCTGCCCGCTTAGTATGTTATGCCCAATAGCAACACCAATCATTCCTGCAAGTTTCAGGACAGTACTCCTTGTATTACCGAAAAAAAATAAATTTGCATGGACCACCCTCATTCCTAGTTTTCGGGTCATAAAACCAGCACGAGTCGGAATTATGGCACTAAACTACTAGAGGGCAAAAGAGTCATACAAAAGGTAATAAAGAGGGGAAATCCCATAGTTAAGAAATCTGCACCTTCTAGAATCAAAGCATGGAAGGTGTTAATCAACATAGATTCTAGGCGGAAGGTCGACAATAAATGAACCTGATATTTAAGCTCTGTTCCACCCATCTACCATCCCTGCAGCGTTTTTTGAAAATTGCAAATCTTTAGAATCGTCATTTTGCCGGTTTTTCGAAGAAAAGTCATATTTCGTCATGTTTTTGAAATTCCCCCATTTTAGTGCCCTTTGAGCTACAGGGCTGTCCGCTTAGTATGTTATGCCCAATAGCAACACCAATCATTCCTGCAAGTTTCAGGACTGTACTCCTTGTATTACCGAAAAAAATTTAATTTGCGTGGACCACCCTCATTCCTAGTTTTCGGGTCATAAAACCAGTATGAGTCGGAATTTTGGCACCACACTTGCAGAATATTTAGCCAACCATGTTGTTAATTTTTGCTGAAAATTTGAGCCAAATCGGTAAAGAAGTGACTGAGAACGAAACGTTTGAGTGAAGGCCGAAAAAACGATGGGACATTTTTTTATCTATCCTGTATTATGTATGCTGCTTCATAGTGCCTTCTCTTGCAGCTGGTCTTGCTTGGAACGTGCAACAGTACTGAAGAGATGATCGATTATTTTGGCATCAATGCGAAGGCAACGGTTGAGGTGGACAGAGGGGTGTTCCCAGTCAGTCAGCTGTTTCTGGAAGACATTCTGGCTAAAACCGGCTTTCATCGCAAGGACACCAGCATAATAGATCAGCCAGCAGACTGAGAACTTTGATGAACTAGCTGTATGTGACTGCTGCAGTACTATGTGTGCATAAGTTTATCTTGCATTGATCATTTTAGAGTAAAGAGAAGGAGAAGTATGTAAAATCGCTGCGGTTGTCCCACAAGTACTCAGAGCATCACATAAAGGAGCTGGAGAACTACTGGAAACTGGCCGTTGATGAGGAACTGATTGTTCATCTGGTGCTCCATCTGATTAGAACGACCAATCCTGATGAAGGAATCATTGTGTTCGTACCAGGCTGGCAAGAGATCAATCAGATCTTCTTCAGTCTGCATCAAAAGCTAAATTCTATCAGAGCAGACAAAGTCATTCTGCTCAAGATGCACTCAGTCATGTTCACTCGTCATCGCAACAAGGTAGACTGACTGACTGACTGACTGACTGACTGAGTGACTGACTGACTGACTGTCTGTCCTGTCTGTCCTGTCTGTCCTGTCTGTCCTGTCTGTCCTGTCTGTCCTGTCTGTCCTGTCTGTCCTGTCTGTCCTGTCTGTCTGTCTGTCTGTCTGTCTGTCTGTCTGTCTGTCTGTCTGTCTGTCTGTCTGTCTGTCTGTCTGTCTGTCTGTCTGTCTGTCTGTCTGTCTGTCTGTCTGTCTGTCTGTCTGTCTGTCTGTCTGTCTGTCTGTCTGTCTGTCTGTCTGTCTGTCTGTCTGTCTGTCTGTCTGTCTGTCTGTCTGTCTGTCTGTCTGTCTGTCTGTCTGTCTGTCTGTCTGTCTGTCTGTCTGTCTGTCTGTCTGTCTGTCTGTCTGTCTGTCTGTCTGTCTGTCTGTCTGTCTGTCTGGAACGATATGACTTTATTTGCACAGGTGTTCATAACTCCAAAAGCTGGCTTGAGAAAGGTGGTGATTGCATCAGCAATTGCTGAGAATGCGCTGACAATTGCTGATCTGGTTCATGTGATTGACTGTGTCAAGGAGAAACTGCTGCGTTATGACGACAAGAAGAACATCGACATTCTGCCGTAAGCTTTTCATTCACCATTTTTTCGCTCAATCGATAGAAGCCAAACTGAATGTTTGTCCTTTCTCTCTCAGCCTACGTGTCTTGTCTCTTATGCATGGATTTCAGCGTTGGTTGGGTCTCAAGAACTACAAGTGAACAACGTAAGAAGAGAGTGGGCAGAGTGAAGGCGGGCTGCAGCTACATTCTCTGCACCAAATACCATTACGAGGAGCTGTTGCAGCCGAAGAGCATCCCAGAACTGCGCAGAGTTCAGCTGGACAAGTGTGTATTGCAGATCAAAGCCATGGGCTTGGGTTCAGTGAATGACTTTTTGCTGAAGACACCTTGCCCGCCGTTGCCACCTGTAATTAAGTGAGTGGTACAAGCAGTCACAGCAACTGTACAGTGCAGTGTGCTGTGCTTTCAGACGCGCGATCGACCAGTTGGTCTTCTTGAATGCCATGGAAAGGGAATCGGAAAGGTTGACTGTGCTGGGTGGTCAACTGGCCAAAATGGAAATGCTCAATCCCCACTGTGGTCGGATGGTCTTGTACGCTGCCATGCTGTCCTGCCTCAACCCAGTTCTCACTATAGTTGCTTGTCTCAGTGAAAAGGTCCTATAGCTTTAACCATTTTCTTTCGTCACCTCTAAATTCCCCCAGCCTTTGGCGGATCACCATCACCTGCTTATGTGTAACAGGTTCGGGCCGGTGTGGGGTAGGGGGTTTCGCACAGAGGGGGTCTAAAATTTCAAAAAGCTCCTAAACACCTGGTATGCGTTTTAGCACTTTTTTTCAGTAAGGAGGCTAAAAATCACTATTTTAAGTTGCCCGATGGCGTTTTTGAGCTAAAACAAGTAAAACATCATAAAAAGGGGTTCCAAAAACACCGATTTCTCTTAAATGTCAGCAGTGGAAATATTCGTATATTAGTAGCCATATTCGGTTCCCAAAGGCTTTTCAATCTAATTTTAGGCTACCAAGTGATTTCTGACACAGTCGGTTAGTATTGTAACACTGTTGCCGCTACTAGTAGTTGCATTTTTGGGTCAGGGGTTGTTTGGCCTTTCTAGCTAGCGGTAACCCCAAACCATACATGTAACAGGTCATCCGCCGAAGGGGGGAGGGGGTTGGGGGTCTGGTGCCGGCCGGGGGGGCTGAATCAAAATTTTGGGAGGGGGGTTGGGCACTAAAAAGCGCTCAAAAATCGAATAAATCGCAATTTTTTATTAAAAATCGCCAAAAATCGCTAATTTGGGCCGAAATACAGCTAAAAAGTGCTGTTTTGCTGGCGATTTTGGCAATTTTTGTGTCTGAAATTTTAAAAAATTGCAAAAATTTGCTCAAAAATTTATTTTCCAGAAAATCGGAGGGGGGTCGGCGAAATCGTCTCGGGGGGGGGGGGGTCCCATCCTGTGGTGGTCTGGCCTAAGTCGGGTGGGGGCAGACCCCCTGTTACATGTATGCTCCCCAAACCTCCTAGTACATGTATGATTTACCAGTTATGTATCAATTAGTCAACCAGTGTCTTATAGCACAAGTATTGTCCAAAAAGTCTGCTAGCCGTAGCGTCTTTAGGTGCCTTTCTGCCAGGGCCTACGCACTCCAGAAAGCGTTTGTGCGATATTAAAGCAACTGTTAAAAGACAGCCGTAGTGACCATCTGATGTGGGCCAAAACTATCATTAAATACGAACAGCTGCTGAGGCAGAACCCAAATTGGTACGACTTCCACAATCGAGGTGCATGACAGCTTGTCTGTGCAATGTAACCAGTAAAGGGAAAAATTACAGGAAAAATTACAGCACGTCAGTTTGCCCGTGTCAACTCAATGGATGAGCAGGTTCTGGAGCGCATCGCTGACTCCAAACAACAGTATGCCAGTGCCTTGAAACGCATGGGTTTTCTGCCTTCTGGTGATTTCCATGACCCGTCCGCCAATCAGTACTCCCAACACGATGGCATTGTGACAGCAGTTCTGCTTGCTGGATTCAGCACACTCAAGGTTAATCTCTCTTTAATTCAAAATTTTCTTCACATTGCTAGGACAAATATAGTGAAGATAAAAAAAATTCCTGTCGTACATGTATGCCAGGCCACGCGGGAAAAGATAGGGATAATGGATGAATACGTCTGCTGAGGCTAGTAAATTTCTAGCAAATTCCTAGGAAATTTCTGGCTCCCTCAATGCGAAATAAACTAGCTTTTTATTTGCTAGGCGGCGCTTTGACCAAAATTAACTTTTCTAGGAATTTGCTATTTGCTATCCCATTTCGCCCAAAAATAGATTAACTTGCTATTTGTTATTAACATGCTGGGTAACAGTACTAAAAACCACTCAGAAAGAAAGGCTAATCATAGCCTTAACTCAAATACAGCCAAAATGCTGTTTTGCAGGCAACTTTAGCAATTTTTGTTTGAGAATGTTACTGCATATAAAATACTGTATCTGCGGTTGGTGAGGACTAAATAGTGTCTGAATTTGGCTCAACAATCTAGAACTGAACACACCCGATTCCATCGCAATGCACTCAATTCGTAGCATACAGTGTATATTCTTTAAGGTGGCAAAGTTGGCCAGCAACAACGTAAAGATGTTGCGAACTCGAGAAGTAGACTTCATTGAGAGAGACAGAACCAAGCCTGGGGTTGAGATTCATCCGACCATCTCAGCTTTGGGACGCAAGGACATTCTAGCTGACGAGTGTTTCTGTTTTTTCCGGGTATGCTCATTTTCTTCTGGGTATATGTATGCAATGATAACAAAAAGAACAGACTGACTGGCGATCTGTTGATGGTTTTGAAAGAAACCAAATGTCTGCCAGTTTGTTCGAAACCTTCCTAGTACCTGAATGTTACTATAGATCCGAGACACCAAAGAACTTCCACTGGGCTCTTCCAAGATCCGTCTGTTCGACTGCAGCTCAATGCAACCGGAAGCAGTATTGTTGCTTGCCAGTAAACTGGTGCGCACAACGGTGGGCAAGTCGGACCAGGTGCGAGCCGACTGGCTCAGGTTCAATTGTCCTAATGAAGAGCAAGCTCAGTTGTTCATCCGTCTCAAACAACAACTAGACCAGTTGTGCGTTCGCAAGATGCACCATCCCACTCCGTTCGATCCGAATCAAGTCGAGAGTGAACTGATTGAGTACGTTTCTAAGTTGCTTGATTGCAGTTCCTATTTGCGAGATTGAAACTGGATGGCTGATCTGCCCAGTGATTGCTGTGCAGTGCCTTATTTGCCTATGCACATAGCTATTTTTAACTCTCACTCTCTCCTTATTTCCTTTTGCACTATATATTTTTACAATCTTGTCTTCAGTAGATTGAATGCGGAACCTGTACTAGGTTTTCTTTGCAGTTAATTTCTTTGTATGCTTACATATTTACGTACCTCCTTACCAAATGAAACCGTTAATTTGCGCTCTGCACGCGCCTTCCGCAACACTCTCTGTAATACCGATTTTAGTAGATTTTATCGGGGTAGGGTGTTAGTGGCCGTTTAGCGACCCATCCCCATCCCTATCTGTTTGGTCTCAGTCTTGGGCATTTGTGTTCCTTTTATTTTGAATAAAATTACTTACTTACTTACTTACTTACTTACCAATTAGCAGCATAGCATGCAGTACATGACTTTGCGTTCTTTCTAACCAGTCGGTGATGAATGGTGAGGGTGAGGGTTTATAAATTCTGAAGCTGTATTTGACTTTGGTGCTTTGTATGTGAAACCAAGAATACATAATAATGCAGCAAGAATGCTCCACTTCTACGAAACACCCGTCCACACTTATGCACCTCAAGCTCCCACCACAAAACAGCTAAACAAAAATAGTTACCAGCCAGTGTAGAAGAGACGGGAACTTGCTGTTGTTATGTGGCAATCACGATATAGGTTGTATATAGTTAACTTATCGCCCCAAACGGTTTTGCCCAGCGCGCCCTGGTTCGCTCACAGCGACCCCCAGAAGTTGTTCTGTGAGCGCATCCAAAAACGGATCCATTAGCTATGAAAGTTTACTATTGCCTGTGCGAACACACCTGCGCCACTTTTACAAACAACGCCAAATTAAGTGAACTTACAATAGTTGTTTGTCCTGGGGAATTTCTCCACCTATTTTATGGAAGACTTGTCAAGGGTGAGATGCGCTCAGGTTTTCGATGAAGAAAAGTTGTAATATTAAACAGAGTACATACCATTTTTTACGGCAATAATTGCATACAAACGTAGCAGAAATAAATAATGCTAACTGGCTATCACAAATATTCCACCCTCAATTACAGCACATGATCGGCCATTCAATGAGGATATATCTAGCGAGCCAACCACAATTTTATTTCTACCTAGTGATTTTGCCTTGAAACAAAAGTATGGTTTCGCTTGACTGGTTACGCTCAAACAATTTCTTCAGAAGAACTCCCATTCATGGAATTGTCTATCTGCGACAATCGGAATCCCGGAGAGAAACTGTATTTTGGTACCTGCTACTGGTCATTCTGACTGTAATAACCTGCTTCAATGTCTACAAAACAGTACTAGAATATCAGGTCGATAACACTGTCACCTATATCAAGCAAGAATCTGGTCAAACTGCGCCGGCATTTGATTTTTCGGTTAAACTGAGTAATTGGAACATTTTTAGAAGAGAAGTAGCAGTAGTGGCAGAAAATGAGTGCGGGAAGAACTCCACCGATTACCTGTCTACCGGTCACTTGCGCAGATTTGTGAATCGGATACAAAAATCGAGTACACCATAAATCCTAGGTTGAGTTTGAACTTAGGAAGACAAGCACGCAACAGTAGTAAGGGGCGGTATGCTGGGGGGGCAGTGACGTAATCTCCGATTACGTCATTGCCCCACCCAGTGATCTCAAGATGGACCTCTGACAGAGGTCTGTCTTGAGATGCCGCCTTACTACGTCACTGCCCCCCTCAGAATTTGGGGTTTGATTTTGGCGGGAAATTCAAATTGCCCCCCTCAGAATTTTGGGTTTGATTTTGGTAGAAATTAAAAATACACGGGCGGGGTTCGATCCATCTACCTTCTGCTTTAGAGTCCAGCGCTCTACCATCTGAGCCACACTATCAGTTAGAGTTAAATGTCTAAACGGTGTATATGTGTGTTGATGTCTGCCCCCCTCAGAGTTTGAAGTTGTGGCAGAGAATTTTGGTACGAAAAAACTACGTCACTGCCCCCCTCAGAATTTTGCCAAGAAAATTGCCAGATTTTAGCGCACCCCGGCCAGATTACGTCACTGCCCCCCTCAGAATTTTGGGAGAAAGAACGTACTTACCGATTTCAGCTGACCCAACGAAATCACCGGTCGGACGCGAGACTAGTTCGGATTCAAATAGCACAAACCAGACCTCGCGTCCTTCTGGTGGCCCTGAAGAGGGCCGTTGGGTTGGTTTATTGAATTTGTTGCTGTTTCAGGGTTCCGTCTTCTCGATCACGAAGGGCAGGCCGCGCAGCTCTCGCTGGATAGCGAAGAACTCGTCGATGTAGAGGTCGGGGCACATGCCGGGCTGGTCGGGGTTGTCGTTCACCTGGAACAGGAAGAAGGAGGTATTATTCGATTTTTTCAAAGTATGTACCTGCATGATCTTTTCGTAGTCGTCGATGTGGCAGAAGAAGAAAAGCAGGCAGTGGTCGCCCAATTTGTAGGTGCCGATGGCCTTGTAGTCGGAGGCATGCATGAAGAGTCGGGTGGCCGCGACCTCGGAGCCGCCCACCATGTTGTTACTGTAGATCAGCTTCACCAGACCGGGGGTGTGGGTGGTGAGAGGCTTGACAACGGGGACATAGCCGAAACCCTCGGACTGCTGTCTACCGAACACAGCGTTCTGACGCACAAGCGGGGGGATAGAGTCGGACATGACGAACGCACAATGATCAAATGACCCAGAGTCTGCTCTTAAATAGGGTGGAAGTTGATCTTAAAACGAAGTTGAGACCAACTCGGTCACGCCTGAACATGTTTATGACTCATCTAGTTTGTCTTAAGATCATCTAGCTCGTCTCAAGACCAACTCTGTCCCTATATAAGCCGAGACGGCTGTTCATTGTCATTGTTGTGCTTTGCAGTCTGCTAGTACGTTGCTCTACGATGGCTTGTGCTGTGGATAGCATCAACGGTGTGCGCAGTTGGGTGTCGGCGTTCAACGACCGAATGTACGTTCACCTCCAGCAGACGCCCCCTTCCGGTCAAGACAAGCGATGATTCTACTGCTGGCTGCTCGGTCCGGAGATGGAGACGTTGCGCAAATCGCTAACCCGCGTCAGCAAGAGTCAGGAGGTCGCCCAGCCCGAGGTCATCCGCACCACCCCCGCGGTTTCCGCCTCCAGTTCGTGCGCAAGGAGAAGAAGAGCGAGAAAGGCGAGGAGAAGTTCGAGCTCCAGGTGGTCAATGACAGCACTCCCGACGCCCCGATCGCTGTCATCAAGATCAAAGACCTGAAGAACTTTATGGACAGCATGCGTGATCTGCTGAAAAAACACAATGCCAAATGATATATAAAGGACTTTTGAGAAAATAAAAGTGTATTTGGAATGGAGTGGCAACATCCGTTTACTTGTTGTATTTGCGGTCCGACAAAAAGCGGTAAAACTGAGTGGGCGAAAAAATTCTTGCGCAGTGCAATAATTGTGCCGAAACCAGAAAAAATTATCTTTTGCTATAGCGAGTGGCAGCCCGGCTATCAGGACCTAAACAGTATACCGGAACTGGAGTTCTGCGAAGGACTGCCGGATATAAACGAACTGAAACGGACGCAAAATCAACCTAAGCTTATTATTCTGGACGATTTGATGCAAGAGTGCGCCAAAAATCAAGAAAACACAAAGTTGTTCACTCGTGGCTCTCACCACTGGAACGTGTCTGTGCTAAACATTCTGCAAAATCTGTTCTACACAGGTCTGAGAACGTCGAGAATTAACAGTCATTACTTGGTGTTGTTAAAGTGCCCGTCCGACCAGTTGCAAATTTCTACTTTGGCTCGTCAGCTGTACCCAGGACAGCATAAATACTTTCTGGAAAGCTATAAAGACGCCTGCAGTCAGCCGTACGGATATTTGGTGGTCGACTTGACGCCCGAAAGTTCTGACGAGTTCAGACTTAGAACAAACATTTTCCCGAACGAAATCGGTTACGCCTATCTGCCAAAAGTATAAATGTCTGCCCGACTGAAACGAAACATTGATTTTCTACGCGTTCTGCAGAAAGCTACGCCGACTCAGAGAAAAGCTATTCTGCAAACTTCTTCCAAAGACCTGATTATTTGCATCTGCGAAGTAATCGATAATATTCTGCGAGGTACCGTACGCCTGTCGCCTAAGCAGAAAAACCAGCTGGCCAAATACAAAAACATATTGCGGCGGCTGGCTAACAAAAAGGACAAAGTTCAGACGAAGAAGAAACTTCTGGTTCAAAAAAAGGAGGTTTCCTACCGGCCGTATTGGCGCCCGTGCTGACAATCGCCGCGTCACTACTGGGAGAAGCGTTGCGTAAGTGATGGCTAGAAAAATGGCTTTGGTACCGCCGCAACTGTTGAATACGTTGCTAGCGCAGCAGCAGTTTAATCCGGGCGTGAATTACCTGAACAAGCTAGACCAGGACATGTCGTCCGTTTTGCAAAACCCAAATTTACCCGCCGACCTAAAACACAAACAGTTCACTCAGATGCGCCACCAGTACGGTAGTGTCAAAGAAGAGTTGCAAAAACCGCTAACTCTACCGATCCCTCCGTCGGCTCTGGAAGATATCATAGACAGTTTGCCGAAAAATGTCAAGAATAAAGGAAAGATTCTACTGCAACACATAAAACGCAGCCCTAATATTGCCTGGGATGACAAAGGACAGTTGATATTGAATGGAACTGTTATTGAAAACAGCAACATAACTGATTTGGTTCACGATTTTGTGCGCCCCAGACGCAACAGAACGCACCCGGAAGGTTGGCAGCAATTCGCTAACGTATTGCAGGCTGGAAATGTACCCAGAGAGGCGCTAGCGGAACCGGCCAGACTGAGACAAGAAGAACCGTACAGCCCTATTAGAATCCGACGCCCCGAACGTGCTCAGACACTTTCACCGGCCGTACAACGCCTATTCGATACCGTAACTCCGATTGCAAAACGAAAAGCAGAAAGAAACGTCGGTCCACCTAAAAGATATGGCAGATGGTTGGAATGGGACTAATTGTGTGAATGAAAGTATTTTGCGCGATGTATTCTATAATCTCGACAGTCCCGCGTGTTTTGCTGGAGCGCAAGCTGTGTACAAAGAAGCTAAAAAACGTTCGAATAAAATTAAACTGAAAGATGTTCAAGAATTTCTGTCGCGTCAGGACACTTACACGCTGCACAAACCGGCCAGAAGAAGATACCCGAAAAACAAAATAATTACAGCCGGTTTGGACGTTGATTGGCAGTCGGATTTAGCCGATCTCTCTCGTCTGAAAAAGTACAACAGCAATTATTCGTTCGTTGTAGTGGTAATCGATGTACTAAGTCGTTATGCCTGGGCTATTCCGATTAAACGAAAAACGCCAGAGGAAGTTAAGAAGGCATTTGAGAAAATCTTTCAGGAGTCCGGCAGAAAACCGTGGCGCCTGTGCACCGACAGAGGACGCGAGTATACTGGTAAAGTGTTTCAGGATTTCCTACAACTACAGGACATACAGTACTTTAATGCCAACAACCCCGACGTGAAAGCTGCATTTGCCGAACGTTTTGTACGTACATTCAAAACCAGACTGTGGCGCTACTTTACCCGAATGAAAACATTGCGATACATTGAAATTTTGCCAAAAATAATCGATTCGCTAAACCGCAGTGTGAATCGGACCACCGGCTACCGCCCTATCGATATAACGGAAGAGAATGCCCAGCAGGTTTGGCAGAAACTTTACGGTCACCTGAAGCCGGCTGTCAAACACAGATTTGCAGTTGGAGACATTGTCAGAATTCTTTGCGAGAAAACCAAACTGTCAAAAGGCTACATTCCAAATTACACTAAAGAAACGTTCACAATCGCCGAGAGAGTGGATAGCAGAAAACCTGTGGTGTACAGACTTAAAGATGCAGCAGACGAACCTATCGTTGGAGTTTTCTACGAGCCAGAACTGGTGCGAGTTGTTCCTAACGTAGTCGGTCCCTACAGAGAGATTCAGTCTG
>JASANB010005293.1:0-16854 GCA_030248155.1 Sabatieria punctata | reverse complement strand
CGACTTGCTGGTGGACCACTAGCTGGCTACGGCGATAATTAGCTTTTGTTAAGCGGCCGAGGTTCTATATTCACGGCGAAAAAGCGGCGTTTTTAAGTTGTTCGGCACGGTAAAATTCTTTTTCTCTGTCTTTGACGGGATCTGAGCGCCGTCAATTTTCTTTGACTGGATCTGAGTGCAGTCAATTTTTTTTCTTTCCGACGGGAACAGAGTGCCGTCAGTTTCTTTCTACAGACCGGATCTGAGAGCGGTCTATGAAAACTACACAAATAAGTTGTGCTAAAAGTGCCGTCAGTTTACAAGTGGCGCCAGGTAGCAGCATTGCCGTGTGAGCGCGCCTTTGCATACGGTTTTGTGAGCTGCCAGAAAGTGCATAAAAGCGTGTGTTACGTTGTAAAGCAAAACATTTGGTTGCAAGCCGCTAAAAGAAAGCAAAATATATGATGCACCTATCGATTCTTTTTCTGTTAAATGAATGTTGCGTACGCCGCCTCAAGAAAATGTTGCAACTGAAAAGTGGCACTGGTACCAGTGTCAATCTTGTGAAAAATACGCCGTTGCAGTCAGTTACTGCGTCGATAAAAAGCCGTTTGTCAGGTGTTTTCCGGCCGAAAGACAGTTTTCCTGAGAACGCCGTACTACGGCCAGAAAGTGTTCCCCAGCCAGTTCGAGAAAGTTCGAGACTCACGACGAAACTCTGTTGCGACCACGAACCCCAGACCAACCTACTACGTCTGGAACGACTCCTGTTAAAACTGATCGAGAAATTCGACTTGAACGACGACAGCAAAAACAAGAGATGGACAATGTGGCAGAACAGATGCAAAACATGAACGCACAGTTGCAAAACGTACAGCAGCAGATTCAAAGGCAACAAAATGCGTACTTGCCGGGTTTACAAACTTCAGCCACAGACCACACTATTCCGTACTTTAGCGGAGCACAGATTGGCGATAATTTTGGTTCTTGGCTGCGCACCCACTTTAACCGCTTAGCTGATGCGTGTGTGTGGGACGACGATAGAAGGCGTAGGGCGCTTCCAATATATATCATAGAACCGGCGCGTGAGTACCTAGACAATCTGCCTAATGTCACCAAAGCAAATTACCGTCTTCTGGTGCAAGCTATGACTGAGCGTTTTAGTTCTCCTCAGCAAGCAAAGTTCAAAGCGACTGAGCTAATGTCTAGACTGCAAAAAGAAACAGAGTCAGTAGAAGAATTCGCAGGTAGCATTACCAAATTGGCTAGGCAAGCCTACCCTGATTTTCAGGAGGAGGTTAGAGCTACCTTAGTCAGAGATGCGTTTCTGCGTGGTCTTTTACCGCATTTGCAATTCTCAGTTGAGGACAAGGAACCAAGAAATCTAGATGAAGCGATTAGACTTGCTAAGCAATATGAGTGGCGCGCAAAGCTTGCGTTCGGTACATGCCCATCTAAATCCCCTTCAGTGACTGCTACAAGTTTGCCTAGTGTGACTAGAACTGCTTGTTCAACTGCAGTTATGGACGTAGGTGGAACCTCTGAACAGATAAATGAATCGAACGCACTGTTCAGAAGTGCACAGCAAACTAGTCACCCTCAAAACTCTAACCACAACCGTTTTACTCAGCAGGGAGCTAGTCAATCTGTGCCACGTGGTTATCGTTCATTTCTACCACCAAATCCACGTAGGCCATTTGGGAATCGAGGCCGCCCGAACTTTCAGTACAATCCCAGATTTCAAGCAAACTTCCGTTACCAGGGTAACCCTCGTTTTCAGCAGAATTTCTCTTATGGGCGTCGATTTGGGAATACTAATTCCCGAGGCTCTATGCAGGCGCGCGGAAATTCTTTCTTTTCCAATGATTCTAGACCGAATATACAACAACCTTCATTGCAATCAAGTTTTAACCTTCAGGAACTTCGTGGGGTAATCACTCAGCTCCTGGACGAAAGAGAAAGGCAGGCAACGCACAGAGCAGGTCCAACAGGACCGCGACCTCAGCAGTATGTCCAGTTTTCAGATACCCTTGAACCAGCAGGAGTAACTATTGAGGCTGTTGAAGCTGAACCTGAAAGTTACACTTTTCTGGCAAACAGTTTTTCTGTTGCAGACAAGATGTCCTGCATGCATGGTGCAGCATACGTAGACACCAGAACGGTCGGTCACAAGCGATGGATTGTGCATGATGGTTGCCGGCGCGATTTCGCAATCAGTTTGCACCCGAGCGACCTACGAAAGTCGTATTGCGAGGAATGCCAGGAGGTCGTCTGCTTGTATTGCCTTCACCAGAAGGGTTGTTGTACCGCCTGTTCGAAGGAGATGGTACCTGTCAACCAAACCATAGAGGAGTACGACCCAAGTCGTCCAGAGATGGTGACAGAGGACCGTCCCAAGCAGCCTGTCCCTTCGCATGTTGTGAATCAGCAACGCAAGTGGGAACACCCAAGTCGATTTGCCAACCAAGGTCAAGGCAACAAACACCGCTCAATGTCTGCCCCTCCTAGGAAGCCAGGGGTAGTACAGCAGTTGACTGATGCCAATCGGCAGTTGACCGAAACTGTACATGCGATGTCAGTAGTGCAATGGAATCAAGGAGGTGCTAGTGAAAGCAGCAAGGAATCTGCTTGTTCTTTCGCATATCGGGCGTTCAAGGATTTGCAGCTTCAAGTCAGTGAGCAGAACAAGAAAATCGAGGAGCTCACGCGAACCACAAATGAAGCAAAAGGCAGCCTTGAAGCTATGCGTCACCGCATACATGTTCTGGAGAATCGAAAGGTGAAAGGTCCCGGTTGCGCTTTGTGTGCGATTCCAGTTAAGTGCGATCGGTGTCAGCAACACGAAACTGTGATCGAGCACCGTCAACAGCTGGCCACCCAGCGAAAGTCGCAGGAAATAGAACGATGCACCAAACGAGCAGGAACAACTGATGAGACTGTGGGGAACTGCAAGAGGGAGAAGGTAGTTGACGGAGGAGGAGAAGGCAGTGTGGCAGCCCTGGAACAGGAAGGAGAAGGAGTTCGGCTCCACTGCAATGTCGGTATAATCTTATGCATGGTTTTCTTTGCGATGGTCTGTCAGAAGGCAGCGGCCGAGATGGCAATTCCCCAGCATGCTATGTCTATGGTCGTGATTGCGCTAGGAGTGGCTGTGTTGTGTGGCGCTATGGGTTACTTCTGGGGGAAACGACATGTTCGCAAGCCAGATGGATCAGATGAGGCGGATCCATGCCCTGGAACTTCAGAGCTGAATCCGCATGCTGCGGAGTTCTATCCCTATCCAGCAGCAATCCAAAAGCATGAAGAGTTGCTACCCGCCAACTACAGTCAGGAACATGACCTTTCTGCCGATTTGCCCAGTTCTTCGACTACCTTTTCATCAGCAGGTTGGGCAGAGTTGCCTCAACCTAGACACAGCACAGCACGTTGGGGTGCTGTCGGTTGTGGAATCCATCAACCGCTTCAGCCCAATCAGTCACGATCAGGGTTCATGATTCCGTTTCCACCTCCACACTCTGTGCGCTCTGCGCCGCCGCTGCCGCCAGGCTGGAAGGAGTGGAACAAGGAACAAGGACAGGCCAACCTGTTCAAAGCTGCTTTGAAAGGTGTGTATATTTCTCTGCTAACAGTTCTGATCTTTCTGCTTTTGCAGAGATTGGCAAATAATTTCTCCTCAGTGGCTCATGACTCCTGGAATCTTAGGATTAGAGGACTTGGGACTAGTCCAAGTTTTATTTTAGTCCTCTTCCGATTATCAATGTGCTATTACAGTGTTTGGGATCTGCACGTTGGTTTAGTCAACTTGATCTGAGAAGCGGTAATTGGCAAATGCCCTTTGATGTAGAATCACGCGAAAAGACCGCATTTGTTACATTTTCTCCACTTTACGAGTGGTTGTACTTGCCTTTTGGTTTAACCACTGCACCTGCTAGTTTTCAGCGACTCCTGAATACTGTAAGTGCCGATATGAAGATGGAGAAAGCGATGGTGTATCTAGACGACATTTTGATTTTCTCAAACGATTTTGACCAATATCTTTCTGACCTAGAAGCAGTATTCAACAGACTGCAAGAACACAACTTGCGACTTAAACCGAAGAAGTGTTTCTTTGCCAGATTTCTCCGCCCTAACCCAGCGAAGGTGAAAGCAGTTCTGGAATTCCCAAAACCCAAAACCAAACAGAATGTTCGCCAATTTGCTGGATTGACTGGTTATTACCGCAGATTCATCAAAAACTATGGGAAAATCGCTCAGCCATTAACAGATCATAAGGCGTTAACTACAATACCACGGCGAAAGCCACAGGTATTGCACCTTCACCAGACCAATAGTTCCAACAGCTTACAGCCAAGGCTGGAAGAACCTGAATCTGGCAGCTGGTTTCTCATGCTGGAAGCAGGGCGGACCAGCTCACGCCCCTTCGATTTAAAAAGAATCCCTAAGCAAGAAATGAAAAACAAAGGAACCGTTAAACAAAAATGGAGATATTATAGCAGCAGCAAAATAGTAGCCCAATGTACTAACAAAACCCAACTGGAACTCTATAAGCAAAAACACAGGCTGTAAAAAACAAACAAATATAACTCTTAGTGATGAGTAATTGTTCCCGAAAAAAATTACATGAAAACGAATCTAAGGGGACCTGAAAGCAAAATTCCCTATGCAGGACAAATTCATGAAGAAAGTGGCCGTATAATTGCCATAATTGGGACTGTAACAAACTAGGTAAAAACAAAATATGGGGTGAAAAAGGTATATTAAAGGTTTATTACAACGCTCATGAACACCGGACAGACCAGTAAAGAACCCATAAAGGGCCACATGCGAGGCAATCACGCTGCTAAGGACGCCTCTCTCACACAACAGTAGCGGGCGACCGCCTGCTTGAACACCTCGAAGGTAATCGGCGCCCTGCGCTCCTCTTTCCGTCTATCCTGTATGTATTTCAGCAACGTGTGGAGGCTCTGTTTGCCCAGCACATATTGGGTGGTGTATCGACGGCCTTCGTTTTTGGTTCGGCTGACTCCTCCTCAAACGTTTGGGTGAGCGGCTGAACTGGGATGGGAGATTGAATGAACAGGGGGTGGGGTTGAGGAGGCTGCAACTCCAACAGGTCAGGGGGTGGACGGTTTTCGTCATTAAGAAAAAGCAGTTCATCAGGGAGGGCTTTGGTAGATGGTGGTACAAAGAAAGAAGCTAAGAAGCTGAAATCGCACTCATCAGAAGACATGTTGCTAGAAATGTTTTAGCTGCTTACCGACCTTGTTTTATGCCCTCTACATGGTCTGGGGATCAAGTATCGTCATATGACTCAACCGTTAGCTGGGTGCATGCCCGCTTATCTCAAGACCAACGGGTGGTAAAAAACTGTTTCTCTGATTAGCGGAGCCATGCGAGCCAGCGAGATTGATTGTAAACCAGTATCGGTGCCTGATTGCCGAAATTCAAACGGCTGGCCCCAAGGTCAGCTTAAAAGGGCGCTTCCAGCTATTTCAAATCAGTTGGTCTGATTTCTCTTGCTTACTTCGATATGCCTGCTTTCTTCCACTCTGGTTATGGTGTTGTCGACCTGTCGTTGTCTCATGCGCTTTCCCAGCATAGCGGTATGGTGACCGGCAAGAGCGTTTTCAGAATGGCGGTAAAGGACGTGGTTGTAGGGACCATCTGGTACGGCGTGCCTGCCTTTTACACCAGGACCATCGTGGTGGAGGCGATGTGGCCGGAGGTGGTGGCATGAGGTGACACAAGCCGAGAACGCCCGGCTTCATGCCGTCAGACACTTCTGAGGCTATCGCTCGGCCAACGGCCCAATACCATCAGGGCCACCTTTGGAATGGTGGGTCTTGCTTAGGTAATTAGAAACTAAGTGAGTCTACTATTCCTTGGCGGTCTAACACTACTGTATGGTGAAAATATTCTGGGTAAGTATTTTTACTATTTTGCATGCTTTGTTGTACGTCTTGTGTTTGCACCATTTAGCTGTCTGCTCTGAAGCGCAGGATTTTAAACTTACCTTTCCGATGATTGCGTCAGAAACATAGACACGGCACTCTGTGCACTAAAGTGTCTGAGCCTAAAGCAGAACAAAACTCGCACATAGAGGACTCGGCACACTAAAGTGTCTGAGCCTGAAACACCCATATTGCAATAAAAAGATGGCAGCATTTATCACATGATTCGACAGTCTCCAGACAACGTTTGTCGCTAGATAAACTACATATAACAGCAGGAAACATTCACAGTTCAAGAATGTCTGAAAACTCTGCGGTTCGTTTTATTGTTCGACTGATGCGCATACAATCGCGACATACAAATCCCACCAAACTTCTCTCTGAATACGGGGTCGTGCTCTTCTACTACGACCTGAAAGATGCGAAATAATGTCTTGTGTACGTATGTAATAAATTCGGCACTCAAATTAATAAACAATAAATAATAAACACTAATGTGGTTTTTGAAATGAGCTGTTTTTTGTCGATTTTGGCCCTTTTTATTTATATTATTGTAGCGCTATGTTTTAGCTACTGTACACGTTGATGACTGGATCGGTTCAGACTGTTAAATGGGCGTGTTTCAGTTGCCTGACCAACATTCCAAGACGACTGTGTATAGACAGGTGTCTCTATGGATAATACAACAGATGTTGTATTCCATGGACACTGTATGCAACGATGGATTCCAAGAATAACTCCGATCTGTGCAACAATCACCCATGCAGTTCAACAGAACTGGATACCGCCCGCTGTCAAGACCAATGCCAGGAAAGATGTCAGATAGAATGGGTGCAGTCAGATGTACGCTACTCATTGCATCCATACATTTCAAGCCGTTATGGCATCACGTTTGGAGCACTTATAATGTCAAATAAGGTGCGTATACTTCTATGCACTCACTACAACATTTGTACCCGCAAATTGCAGATGACATTTCCCGAGTTCCATATTTATCCCGCTCAGTCTTGGCAGGTGTTCCTGAGTAATCTTGGAGGTCAAATGGTCTTGTGGATAGGTCTGAGTGTAATCGGCATACTTCATGCAGTGGTTTACTTTGTGAAACTAATTGCTTGGGCATGGTCAGAAAGAGGGTCTAACAATCACATACAAGATGGGAGCAGCAAGAGCAAATGGAATGCAATTTACCCTGATGTTCTCAATCTTCAGCAACAAGCCTCGCCACCTGCAGCAGCTGCCGTTCAAAGGTTTGAAATACACTGTTCGCTAAAAAAGACCGCCTAACTATTTTCGAGTTGTCAAAATAAATTCAAATGACCGCCGTTCTGTTAAATTTCAACCAAACGAAAAGATTTTTGGCATGATTATTATTATTATTTGTTTACAGTTATAACCAGCATAAATCCAGTAGTCTGGAGTAGCAGTAAGTTGCTGTCTGAAAATTCGGGTCAGTTCATTTCGGAAGGGCATAACTCCAGGCTGCAGAAGGCTATCGGACAAGAACTAAGCCAAAACAATCTGTAAACAAATAGTAATATTCATAGCACAAATCTTCCCATTCGGTTGAAATTTGAGGAAATGGGGCGATTTGAAATTATTCGGAAAACTCGGAAAAAAGGCCAGGCGGTCATTTTTGTCCAACACTGTACTTAGATAGCCAAAATACTCAGTTATAATGGTAAAAGTTTAGGAGAGCAACAATAGTGGGAGTAAATGAGTGGAACGCAGAACTCAGAGACCACTTTTTGTCCAAACGGGAGTTGCATCTGTCTCTGGAAGGCTTCAGAAGAGACCAAAATTTAATACACAAAGAAATTAGAGATATTCACAGAGCCATGAAAGCGGTCAATCGCGTGGTTTCGAGCCCTGAAACTACTGTTGTTTGTGTATACACATACACATTTACCATACACAAAAATACACATTGTTTTTTCAATGTGTATACACATACACATACACATACACATTGAAAATTCCGATACACATTACCATACACAAACAGTGCTTGAAATGTGTATTTTTGTGTATGTGTATTTGATCGGCGAAAGTCGATAAAATTTTAAACAGAAACGTAGTCGCGTCTTGGCCATGGATAGTTTGCGCTATCCCGTGTGTCACGGCGGCCCCGGCATCCGTGAGAGCGGTTGTTTGTGACAGGGCTACCCCATTGAAGGGCTCTGAAAAGAGCGAGGGGTGTCCTGAGCTGTCCGAAAGGACAGTGGAACTCATAAACAAACAAACAAACAAACAAACGTAAAATTTCGATGTTTTTCCTGCTGTAATAAACAGTAGATATCCTCATAAATCCTTCAAATGGCCTAAGTAACTCGATTTCAAAGCTCTCGAAGGTTTCAAGCGGCAGACTTTGAGAGATTTGATTTTCCTAGCATTTCTGACTGAAAATCTGCCAAAAAATTTGCATTTTTAGTGCAATACACATACACAAATATGCACAAAAATACACATTATTTCGCTGAATGTGTATACACAAATTACCATACACATACACAAACGGAAAATCCAATACCAAACAGCAGTACCTGAAACTGGAGCTCCACTAACCGATGCAGTTGGAACGAAAACCTGGGCAGCAGAAAAGACGACAAAGCTTCTGCTGCTCTGATGCCCTGTCATCCAAGTGAATAGGATAGCAGTAGTGGCGCTTTCTTTCTGTTATATTGTGTATCCAATATTGTTTGTCGTTTTTTGTAAAGCTTCTTGTGCTGTCTGACTCAGAACACTCAAAGTTTCTGAACTTTTCTACCTCCACCAAAACGGGCGTACGCACCCTATGTTTCGATTTGGTCTACGCTAGTGAGAGTAACGTTTTTATGTAAACGACTTTTCGTTCTCCCTATTTGTTTTCCGCTCAGGATTTTGCAATAGGACGTGGAACATTTTGAGACAGCGAGAAAATTTTGAAATAGTTGCCTTCAAAAACGCATTTAAAAGCATTCGATGCACGGTCAAACCTAAGTGCAACTTCCATGAGTGCAACAACTCTATAAATGGAACGGTTTTCTTGGTCCAAAATATAGGTTATTCGATATACCAAATCAACAGTAGGTGATGGTTGTCCAAATGGTTTCTTTCCCTGGGGCTCGCTGAACAGAATGGCCGCTTCGCGGACGCCCGTCTCCTGGCCCGATATAGGAAATACTAGCATTGCTCAGATTACAAAACTGCATTCAAATACTGGTTCACTAACGCCGATTCATCCATTTCAACTCCGTAAAATTTCGACATATCAATTCCATTCAAATCAATTTCAAGGCCCTTTTCATGAATTTCAGTTCCATTTTCCACTTCATTATCCATATAAACAGCTGGTAGGCCAGTGGTATAGCGTAGTGAGGCGCACTCAGAGGTTGTGCATAGTTCGTTATCCAAAACTTCCGACAGATTAGTCGGTCCAGAGTAGGGGATGACAGAGGAAGGAGTTTTGGAGACAAGAAAAGATGCTGGGCTTGGGTTGGTGACAGAGAAAGGGGTCGGTTTTGGGCTACAATCTCCGGCAGTCCCGCCAGGTCGTTGCTGTTGTCATAAGCCGTAGAGTCAATTGGTATCGCAGATTCGGTATGTAAACCAGAATCTGATTGGCTGGTGGAGTCAGAAGTGGTGGTCGATTCTCTTGCACGAATCATACGAATAGAATAGTCAATGATTCCAGTATCATGTAGTCTGGTCAATTCATGGCTAATCACGTCCTGGTAGGTGGAAGCAAGAGAGTCAGTTTGGTCCATCGGTTATTGGTGTGGTCCCAGATTGTTTTAGTTGGTTTGGGATCTCTGGACCGTTGTGTCCATTCATTGGGTGCTCATATTGAAGTTCTGGCTCCTGGGCACGCGCAGAGAAGTTCTGGCCATATGTGGCGCTTTTGTTCTTTCGGTGAGGGGCGTTTGGCCAGGTATATGTGTAGACACAAGTAGGAGGTAAAGAAACAGCGTCGAGTATAGCAGGGAATAAGGCAGAGGCACAAATAGGAGTTTACTGCAAAACTGAATTTTACCGTTGAGACAACCTCTAAGTAGCGCTGATTGGGGTTAGGCCGTGACCGTAGGCGTTGTTTTCCAACCCAAAGTCAAGCACATTGCACAAAAATGAGCCTCCGTTCAGACTATCTGTCAGATCGTGCCAACGAACTATTGATATCATTACAATCGGGCGACAACATGAAATAAATCTAGTTATGAAAGACATTAAATTGAGTGACAGCAGCCTTGATTCGCTCCGGCGGAAGGTCGTTTTTGCTGGGAGCCGACAAGAAGGCGGACAAAAGTATGTGACACCTAGGTGCGCGTTTTCCGTCGGCCTGTCGTCCTAAATTACAATTCTCCCGCACAGTCTCTAGAAAAACAACACAGTTAAACATACACTCGCTGTCAACTCCCCTTAGTATCATGGTTACAATAATAATAATAATAATAACTACAAAATTTCTGTCACACATAATTCCAGGCATAGGTGGTTTGGCTGTTGTTGGTAGCTGGGTTGGGTAACTGGCTGGTCTGCGGTTGTAGCCACCTCTTTATCTTCTCTTGGATTGGTCTAGTGCGGGCGGACTCAGTTTGAAAGCTCTTTGCTCTTGTTTCTGAGGCTGCTCAATTCAGACAAAAGCTTTTGTTGATTGTCGAGTAATTGAGCAAAGAACTGTCCTTGATTAGCCATCACCTGCTTCAGCAAATCCAACACTTCGGGAATGGAGCTATCAGACAGCAGAAGTCGGAGGCGTCATAATACGGAGAGGAAAAAAGGCCGTGTACAGACGGCCACTAGACAGGAGCAGACAGCCAGCCGCACGAGGGCACAAAACAGGCAAAAATTATGCCGTAAGTAAAGTCATATTCCGTCTGGCCGCGGTAGTACACGGATAGTTGGGTGGATGTAACACGGTTAGTAGGATGTTCAAGAGTATGAACTTTACTAGCAGGACGCTCACCGTTAACGCTGACATTCTTAATGTTACGTGTAATATAAGTATGTAAACAATAGCCTGTTTGCTTGCACCTTGTGTGGGAGGCAGTTCAGTCGCTATACAAAGCACCACTTTTAAATCGTAACTGTCATAACCCGCTTTATTTCTTACTTGCATAAATGATTTGACTTTCGTTAATAAATTCGGTCATATATGTAACAGCGGTCTGGGGGCTACTGTTGATTGGGTATACCGAACCCATACCGAAAAATGGGTATTTTTGGGAATACCTACCCAATAAATACCTACCGATTCCAGGTATTTTAATAAATACCCACACCCGGTATACCGATTATTTTGGGAATACCCAGGTATTTGGGAATCGGTATTTTTTGTCCAGCTTAGTGCATTTTGTATCGAAAATTCCCTCTGATCACATTGTTTTCTTTGTAATTTTGCATTTTTCGGGCATGTAAAAAAACATTCTATTACGATATCCCTAAAAATATCGAATTTCAAGGATTTTTTGTTCTCTGACCCAACTCTCTGTCCCAAACTTTCTTTGACGTTAGAAAGCGTTGGTCTAGTTTTGGCTTGACTTCACACTGCTCCTTAATAATCAAGTCTCTGTGTCTGTATGTACATTCACAAACAACAGAATAGCCAAACATTTTGTCACTGCTCATTAGATCTCCATACTGTACACTAGCAAGCCTTAAAACTACAGGACAATGGAAGCATTTCTCTTCATACATGTAGTTGGGGGGAATGGGGCGGATTTCCCCCAGGCCCGATTTTCGGAGAACATTCCCCCCAGCCGGATTCTGGGGGGGGATTTTTTTTGAAACCCTATTTTGGGTTTCCAAACCTGCAAACAGGGTTCCGGAACCCTAATTTGGGTTACTGAAACCATAAATAGGGTTTCAGAACCCTAATTTGGGTTATTGAAACCCTAAATAGGGTTCCGGAACCCTAATTTGGGTTCCTGAAACCCTAATTTGGGTTACTGAAACCGTAAATAGGGTTCCGGAACCCTAATTTGGGTTTCTAAAAGCCTATTACTGAAACCCTAAATAAGGTTCCGGAACCCAAATTTGGGTTACTGAAATCCTAATTTGGGTTTCTAAAACCCTAAATAGGGTTGCGGAACCCAAATTAGGGTTACTGAAACCCTAAATAGGGTTCCGGAACCCTAATTTGGGTTTCTGAAACCCTAATTTGGGTTACTGAAATCCTAATTTGGGTTTCTGGAGGCCCAAAATAGGGTTCCGGAACCCTAATTTGGGTTACTAAATCTCTAAAGAAGGTTCCAGAAATGCATTTGAACTGTATTGTGTCGAATAAAATGGTTTTTTTGCTCTTTTTAAAGCAAAATTTGCTTTTTTTGCACATTTTTAATTAAAAATATGTTTGTTTGCACGTTTTAAAGCAAAAATAGTGTTTTAAACGATATTTTTGCACTTCAGACAGGATTTTTACCCCATTTTAGTCCTCAAAACCCTGTTTTGAACCCAAAAAAAGGTCGCTGAAACCCACTTTTGGACACCAAAGAAAGGTCGCTGAAACCCCCTTTGGGCATAGCCCTGAAACCCTATTTTGGATCAGAAAAATTCCCCCCCCCCAGCCGAAAACCCAGTACGTTTCTCTTAGCCAACATTATTTATAGAAACAATTTTCACTCCAGTAAAACTAAAAATAATTTCAAAAGTTCCTAAAAACTGTAAATCCCATTGGTTTTGATGGATTTTCTAGCCTCTGAGCTTAGAAATTACTAAATTCATGGCCTTATAAATGGGAAATTCAGTGTTTTGACTTTGTGAAACATTTTCAGCAAATACCGAATAAATACCGGTATACCGGTATTTTTGCGAATACCTACCCATACCGAACCGATTCCTGGGTGTGCCGAAAAATACCTACCCATACCGAACCCATTCCTGAAAATCCCATACCCAAACAACAGTACTGGGGGCTACTGTTGTTTGGTATTCGATTTTCAGAATGCATATGGTAATTTGTGTATACACATCTAGAAAAAGAATGTGTGTTTCCGTGTATCTATGTACATGTATATGTTGTGTATTGTACTGAAAATGCAAATTTTTGACCAGACTTTGAGTAATAATACGGTACTAGAAAAATCAGATCTGTCATAGTCCACTGTTTGAAAGCTTGGATATCTTTGGAATTGAGTTACTTACGGCCATGTTTAGACTTTGTGAGGATATCTACTCACTTTTAGTATCATCAAATTTCCAACCTACATCAAATATCGGAATTTTCAATGTGTATGTGTGTATGGTAAATGCGTGTGTATATACACAAACATTAGTACTGGTGGCTCATCTGACTTGGGCCGGACCCCCATAGGTGTCCTCCAGGGCAATTTTTCCGGCTCCCCTCCGATTTTTCTGGCAAGTACTTTTGTGGGAAATTTTTGACTTCAGACTTTGGAATTTCAGACACTAGAATTGCCTACAAAAAGCAGTTTTTAGATGTATTTGAACCAAAATTAGCCATTTTTTAGATTTCTAACCAAAAAATGCAAGTTTTTAGCATAACACACATTGTAAATTCTGGCTCACATTACATTGTCATACCCAAACGGTACTCGAAGTTCAGCTACACTGAGCACATAATAGTTGTACAAAAAAGCGGTTTAAATCCTATTTTTGCAAAACCAATTGAAATTTCGCATTTTAAAGGAATTTCGCGATTTTAATGAAAAATACCCGATTTATACCCGATACCCGGGTATTTTTAATTCATGCCGCGTTACTTGTTGACCTGCGCCGGTTTTCAGGTGCTGCAGCCACTAACAGATGGATCTCTGACCAAGCCAACAGAAGAGCAGTACGCTGAGCTACACCGTCCTCCAAGACCCCAGCATAGACTCAACCTTATCATAATGACAATCGATTCGAGTTCATACTTACTAAGGAATCATTCAAAAAAAGTAACTGCAAGATATGCTGGAGCTGTTAGGTACATAGGCGATTCTTCTGTTCTCCCGATTCTCCAATAGTGCTTTTCTGCCAAGGGTTTTTTCTCAGCACTATTTTGTATGATTCGATACGTAACCTAACCGCGAAATTCATATTTGTGGTATGTTGTTACTATTGTGCATTTTAGTTTTCTCTTTTTGCAGAACCCGTTTCCACGTACTTAATTTGTTCCTCCAGTAGATATAGCTGTTGCGCACAAAGAAAGAATCTGGATTCCAGGAAGTCATGCAGTCTGTAGCATTCCAGGTTCAGTTGTGTTGTGTCAGGAAGCGGTATCCTTACTTCACGGCTACTTTGCTTGATGTTCCTGCAGAAATCGTGCTCATCGGCAGCATTTCTGGGAACAGTTGATGGATTTACTTAATTTTCTGCTTCATACGTGGGTCTTTCTTTTCTTGCCTGCTGTGTTCTTTACTAGGACGCATGTGTGACACGTTAATTTCTGTTTGGCGGAAGATATATTGTAATATTTTGCAAAGAGGTTTGGCATTACAAACGATGCATATGTATCGTTACATTGTTCTGCGTTTCTTGTTGTATCTTTTAACCGTTTTAAACAAACGGCGGTTGTATCCTATTTGCACCAAAATCCAGTCATTTTGTTGAAAGAAAATATAAATCAGTCTGCCCAACAAATTCGATATGTTACTAGTGTTGTTACAATACCAAAATTTCCGTTTGACTATGACTATGACTACCGCCCGTTTGAGTGCAATACCAGAGTAATCAAATTTGACTATATCGTAGTCAAACCATTTGACTACTATGACCACTGGTTTGACTACTTTGACTACTTTTTGAAACAAAGCCAAATAGACATCTTCGGCGATTTGTTAACTTCATTCACCGGAAATTTAATCCGTAAATCCTTTACCTGGAAATTAATTGTGTAATTAGCCGCAAAAAATGTGCGCATGAGTGCATAATTGTTATACAAGAGAAAAAGATGCTGCAGAAAAATAGCCGCAAGAATAGAACTTTGTATGTGAAACCATGGGAATTTTTGAGTTCCTCTCTCATCTCAATTTCTTCTTTGCTGCGCAAAACGTTTCTAGAAAGGTATTTTACTGTTCGTACACAGACATGGGCAAAGGGGGGGCTGAGAAGAATTTTGTATAGAAAACTATGATAAAAATATGCCTGGAATAGGTGTAAATGAGCTCAGAATATCTTATTTGAACATATTTTAATGAAAAATAAGCCAAAAAACCTTGATTTTTGGGAACTTATTTTACTGAAAAATAAGCCAAAAAACCTTGATTTTTGCGAACTTATTTTAATGAAAAATAAGCCAGAAAACCTTGATTTTTCGCTTACCACCCTTTCAGCCCCCTCAGGGACTGAAAATTCTACCCCTCAGCCGAAATGCTAGCCCATGTCTGTTCGTACAGTGTGTCCTATTTTTACCCTCCCTCACGAAAAATCTAGCATCAACCAGCGATTCACTGACTGACAGTTGTCATTGCCTGCCAAATTTTTTGAAAAGAGGTCGTTTGGTCTTGTTTGTTCTAAAGTTCTCTGGAACGTAACAAGTTTGCAAAATATTTTGTTGCGAACAGCAAAAAAGCGGTAAAATGCAGGTGACAACCCTGCTATTATTAACAAAATGTAGTCATAGTCACACGTTTGACTACCTGGTCTTCGTTTGACTACGGTAACGGTACGGTAGTTTATGGTAATGAAGGTAGTCAAACTTTGACTTTGACTACCTGTCCGTTTGACTGCAATACCACAAAAGTATTAACTATGACTTTGACTTTGACTAGTAGTCATAACAGTATGTTACCCATATAACTGTAAAAACCAGGAAAGCGAGTAGTATTGCTGGATAGAGCAAGGAAAAGAAAATGCAAAGGCGCAAAGTGTTAGGCAGACACACGCAGCAACTACTTTATTCCTGGACAATCGGACTTGCATTCAAAAGACACAACATTAAAACTAGACACGCCTACACCGTTCATAACATCCTTTCTAACACCTTCCTAACATTCCACGCCTGCCAGTTCGGCTTCCAGCTGCTCGATGAAATCACTTTCTCGCTCCACCTCCGTCAACGACTGCAACATCCTGCTATCTGACCGTCCACTTGACCCAAGGTTTCCTTCAGGCTCTCGCAATCGCACTGTAACACCCTCAACTTTGCACAAACCACCTTATTCTGCAGCAACAAAAGGGTTAGTGGACCTGGCTACGCTATACAATATAATTGGCCTTCTATTGGCCACTCATTGTACATGGTCAAGCTGCCCCACAACTGGTGCCGGTTAAACGAAGTAAATCCCTAGCTAATAAGGTCGGCCCCCAATGCAAGTACACTGGGCGGTCTGGGCCAACGGCTCGGTAAACACGGCCCTCCCAGTACCAGACGAAAATTCGACTTCTCCACCCGAATGCAGATAATCCAAGTACTCGAAACTAGGCTCCCGGCCGCTTGCAGTTTCGAATGTTGGCCATGAGACAGATAGGCCTCTGCTAACAGAACGAAATCGTGGCCCGCAAAAAAAACCCAAAAAAGCAATGTATAATCATGAACAGAAAACACTAGATGATTATTTTTTGCAGAACTTTTACCATTTTTGTCATATTCGTCAAGGCCATCCAGCACAATCAGAATACGCTGTTCTACAAGCAATGTCTCCAGTACAGTGCTTTATCTCAAAAGCTGTAATGTTTATCCAAAGCGCGATGTTCGCGGTTAAGTAAACATAACCGACCTAACGTAATAAAGATACCTGAAACGATCTCTGCAGCCCAATTTTTAAAATTAAATGGCTAGTCACATTTCCAAATGTTATTTGTCATCTAAGGATGCCACAGATCCTGAGTTTAAAGAATTGTTGCGTTCTGCTGTTTCATCTGACCGCACACTCTGTCATCCTTCGGGTCGGTAGAGTGATCATAAACTTCATCAGACTTCAGTAAGCTGTTAACGTCAATAAGAGAAGACTTTTGTGTGCGACCTTTGTCGCCGGTCGCCAGAAAGGTCCGTTTGGTAATCCACCTA
>JASANB010005292.1:0-29582 GCA_030248155.1 Sabatieria punctata | reverse complement strand
TTAATTGGCATTTGTCTGTAAAAGTGCGGCAGGCTAGCGAAGAACATGTTCACACGGAATCGGCACCCAGGCACGTGGTATACCTCACGATGAACCTTTAGTATAGTTAACTTATCGCCCCAAACGGTTTTGCCCAGCTCGCCCTGGTTCGCCCACACGGACCCCAGAAGTTCGCCCGGTGGCGCATCCAAAAAATCGATCGATTTTATGCAGTACATTCAAAAGCTTGTAACTCTCTTCATAAGTTAGCTTTTTGGCTGAAATTTGCAGACAATTAAGGCATTGATATGGAATACTTAATCTATCGATTTCATCGCTCTAGCTTCACCCAGTCCCATTTTGTGGTCATCGATCTGAACTGCTGAAAATCGAGAAATTTTTACATCCCATTTTCAAATGCCTTGGAATTTTGCCGAGCACTCCATCTAGGCTTCACACTTTAGGCGTCAATTAGCCCTTGCATGGGCTATCCAAAACTACTTTCAAAGCCGCGGGAATCGTTTCGGTTCTCGAGCAGTGGCTGGTCAAAGTTGGTCGAAAATCTGATTTTTTCATGCGTTTTCGAAATGAGAATTATGCACTAAGTGCCATGAAATTACTTATAGGGTAATTTTTTGCGCTCAGTTCATTTCTCATGCTTGTTTTTGATGTTCTATGGATTCGATTCGATTCGATGTGACGGGGGGGTCGACCAGACGACCCTACGATCAGACCTAGAGACCTGCATTTGTCGGCCCGGACCCGGCCCGGCCCGGCCCGGCCCGGCCCGGCCCGGCCCGGCCCGGCCCGGCCCGGCCCGGCGGGCCGGGCCGGGCGGGTCGAATGACGGTTAGAGCCGGGCCGGGCCGGGCCGGGCCTGAGATTTGGAACTCCCGGGCCGGGCCGGGCCGGGCCTGCCGTTGTTGGCGGCTTTACTAAAAATATTCGTCCATACATACTAGCAAGTTGTATGCACTAATAAAAATAGCGCCCGCCTTAGTCTGTGCGCCAAAGACATGTGAGCATAAATTGGCGCCGTTCATGAAATCTGCGCATACGTTTGCGTTTGAAAATATTTACCATATTTAGATAGGGAGATCACTACTTGCGCCGATTAGCTTAAACCGGACTCAGTTGACAGCATTTTGTTCTTAAGAGACAATCGTTGAGTGTTTAAAGCTGTGTATGCGTTGTTTTGTTGCTTTAATGACTTGCATTCCAGATGAGCCGAAGATTTTTACTTGTATTGAAGTTGAAGCACCGTATCATCACTATATTGAATGGCAGCCTAAGCCAACCATGCACAAGTCATCACAACACCATTTGCAGTCGATTTTAAGTCAATTTCAAATTTGCCGGGCCGGGCCGGGCCGGGCCTAGATTTCAGACTGCCGGGCCGGGCCGGGCCGGGCCTACCAATACCCCCGGGCCGGGCCGGGCCGGGCCCATCTAAAAATTTAAAAATCCGGGCCGGGCCGGGCCGCCAAAAAGTCGGCCCGTGCAGGACTCTAATCAGACCCGAGGGTCCATTTCGATGCCCCGTATAAGCAAAATCGAACAAGTCGAACTTACCACCTGCCCGAGGCTTTAATCAGCCTCAGTAGGTCCCTAACAGATAATTCACTCAGGTCCTGGGTGGTCAAGTACCTTCGCCCCAGGATTCTATACCTACGCCCAGCCAATGCATCACATTGTGTGACCAAGTGTTCAGGCGTTTCCTCCGCTTCTGAGCAGAAGGAGCATGTTGGATCATCCACCAGGCCCATAATGCTAAGATGCTTATTAAGGTTACTACTGTGTCCGGTTAACCAACCGGCCACCAGTTTCATTTCCCTTCTACTAAGACTAAGTAGTTCTCTGGTTACCACCGATTTGGGTCCCAGAATGAAATGCTTAGACTGCCTACAGTCGGTGCGTAGATCCCAGTCAAACTGCAACTGGTTTCTAGCCCAACTTCTTAATTCAGTACGTACTTTCTTAACAGAGATGCCAAGGGCCGGTTCCGGCCCTATAAGTGGCAACTCTGAAGCCGCCCGAGCTAGTCGGTCAGCTTCCTCATTTCCCTCCACATTCGAGTGTCCAGGTACCCACACCAGCTGTAGCTTCTTCCGAAGCGCCAGTCGTTGTAGTTCCCTGACACACTCTGCAACCAACTTGGAGCTGATGCGTGGAGATACTAATGCTTTTAAAGCTGCTTGACTATCTGAACAAATACAGATCTTCTGCTCAAGACAGTTAACTAATCCGGGATCCCTGGCGCAGTTCAAAATGGCATAGACCTCCGCCTGGAAAACCGTTGCGTATTTTCCCAGGGGAAAGGAATCCTTTACCCCTAGTCTCTGTATAAATACTCCTGCTCCCGAATTCTCCAAACCTGTTAACCTGGAACCATCCGTATAACAGTAGAGAGTATCGGTTGCATTAGGTATATTACCTTGCCAGACCTCCCTGCTCGGAAAGTCGACCTGGTATTTCTTATCAAACACATACGTAGTTGGGTAGTTGTTGATCACTTGGGAATTGGTACAATGGCGATAAATCGCACAATTGTGCCCAAACACTACAGTGACCACGACCCAACCTGTGCCACTGATTAGTACTTTTAAGTCTGTAGCAGGTCGCCATCGCTTCCACTTGAATCCAAGTGTGTAGCGGTGGAAGACCCAGCAGAACTTCCATTGCTGCTGTAGGTGTTGTTTTTAGAGCCCCTGTTATGCATAAACATGCCAGTCGTTGTATACGGCCTAGCTGTGTTTTGGCGCATTCCAGGTTCGTCCGTTTCCACCACACTACAGCAGCAAACGCTATCATAGGTCTAATGACTGCCAAATACAGCCACCTGACCATCTTAGCTGACAGTCCCCAGTTGTTCCCAATAGCTCTTTTGGCCTGGCAGAAGGCTGCCTTAGCTTTGGAGCATTTGGTCTCAAGATGGGCTGCCCAGTCTAAACGGGAGTCCAAAACGACCCCCAAATATTTAACTCTTTTGACTAACTGAAGCCGTTTCCCATAGATCTTAGGGAGTTTAAGCCCAGTTAGCCGCCGTCTCCTTGTGAATAGGATCAGCTCTAACTTGTCCGGCTGTACTGCCAGACCTTCTTCGTTACACCATCCAAATGCAGAAACTGGATAAACGTAGTGTAGTAGCATCACAAAATTGGTCAGCTGAGACAGCAGTAGACAAATAGAGCGATTCTAGGTGTTCCAAATTGCTACCTCCGATTTGTTGAGATCACATGATCATCTTTGACCCGTATTTATGACTTACTTTGTGGTGTTTGTGGCAGTGGTTGCTGTTTGTTGTAGAGAATAATTAAACAGTAGAAATAGAAAAGTTTGTGCAGTTTATGCTTATACAGGGTGTGTCAAAAAAAAACAACCCAGCAGAGTTTTTGCTGTAGCAACCGCAAATCTCAACCGATTTGAATGAATCCTGCTTTAAATGAAAGACGAATAAATTCTTGAAAGACTGGTGAAGGCCCTATTAAGATCCGATGCTTAGTTCCTGAGATATTTTCCTTCAAACTCAAAACAGAGATTTTGCCAGTGAACAAGAGCGATTCCATTGCACTTCACAACAAAACGGATTCCTACTGCTGAGGGGCAACAAGACTTTTACAAATGAAGTAACCAAGCATGTGTGGCACCAGAAAAACCTCGTTACGTTAGCCCTGAGCAGTAGGAATCGGTTTTATTATGAAGTGCAACAGAATAATAAAAATCGCTCTTGTTCATTGCCAAAATCTGTTTTGACTTTGAGTGAAATAGCTCAGGAACTAAGCATCGTATCTTAATAAAAGCTTCACCAATCTTTCAAGAATTTATTTATCTTTCATTTAAAGCAGGATTCATTCAAATCGGTTGAGGTTTGCGGTTGCTACAGCAAAATTACTGCTGGGTTGTTTTTTTTTTACGCACCCTGTAGATTTTCTAGACCTGAAAGGGGCCGTGCATAATAAACTGGTGTTCAAAAGTTCAAAATTTGGATCCCCACCCCTCCCAACATTTTTTACGTTTTCAGCATGACCGCCCTAAAAACTCCAAAGTTTTTCGGTGACCCGCCTGAATTAAACTTGATACTGTCTCCATGAATGGAAAATGTACAATTTAAAATATACAGTATGTAGTATTGTATAAAAAAGTAAAATCTAGTAAGTAAGTAAGTAGTAAAAGCTATGAAAAAGAATTTTTTTAAATTTTTAACAGTAAACTACCATTTTGGCAGTTAGAAAGATGAACTGGGTCGAGTTTTCCTTGTAATATAGTTGCAACAAAATCTTCTTAGGCACCTAAAAAAACGTTGACGTTTTCGATGATACTAAACCCTACACCTGCAACGTTTTTCTGACGTTCAACCGACTACCCCAGCCCCTCTCTAAACGTTGTAGTTTATGGACAGCTCCAAATAAAGATGCACCTTGTCATATTTGTACAGACTAGCTGAGCCTGAAGCATATGAGCGGAAATTGCGGAAACTCTGAGGGGCAGCGCTTGGGTCCTCTCTGAGATTTCAGGTTATCACCAACATTTGGCTCACTTCTAATCTGATGAATTTTTCAGAAAATTTTTTCTTTTTTTTTAATTATTCTTGTTAGTATACATTAAAAGCATACATGGGCAGGAAAAATCCGGAGGGGGGAATGGAGACGTTGGGGTGTCCAGAAAAAGGCCAAAAAACGCCTATTTGGCTTAAATAAGCGAAAATTTTCTCCCTCCAGGGGCGGGGGGTGGGGGGGTGGTATGGCCGGCCGAGGGGGTGGTATTGGCCGGCGAGGGGAGGGGTATACCCCACACCCCCGGCCCATGTATGATTGATTAAAAGAGGTCTTCCCCCACCCAAAATTGGCCTGGATTGGGCCCTCTGTGATCATCGCCCCCCCACCAGCAAGAGCCGGGCCGGCTCTGCCCGTTTAGGATTTTCGGCACGCCTGACCGGGATCAATTTTTGAGAGGCGGGCCGGGCCGGCCGTGTGGGGCATGCACAGCAGAAATTTTAGAGTGAAATTAAAATTAAGCACAAAATAGAAATACACACTCCTTTTTCTGTTTTAAAATGCTACTTTTGAAAGCTTAACTTTAATTTTAGCTTTCAATTTGAGAATTCAAATTTTCAAAACTTTAGTTAGACAAAGCAAAAACCAATGGGCCGGGCTGGATTTTTATGCCGGGTGGATATCAACTCTGCTGAAAGGCCTGCTGGGCCTCGCCGAGCCCAAAAAACGTGCCCATGGATGCTACTTTATTCCATGGTAGGGGGGGGCATTTGGACCTAGAATCGATCCATAGAACAGAAAACAACTGGCGTTAGTAAGCCATAAGCGCAACACAAGATCCACACGACTCAGACGCATTCAGCAGTGCCGTGCCGTGGCGATTGCCTTTGCGCGGGTGTAGTTATTGGCTAGTTGGGCTTTGGAGCTAAAAAGTTGATATCCTGTTCTTTACATCTTGGATACTGACTCCAATAACTACACCTTTATTCATATATCCACTATTGTGATAGGGGATACTTTGCAGAAATTACAGTTTATCTGGATTGACAGTATAAAAAATGAAAGAAAACTGCTTGTTCAACAGAAGTGGGCATAAAAAATCAGAAAGTCTAGTGCTTCTTCGTTAACAGAATTTATCCAACAACTTACAACCGAAACTGAGAAAATCAGAAAGTCTGAGTGCTTCTTCGTTAATAGAATTTATCCAACAACTTACAACCGAAACTGATAATTTGTTACCGTTTCTAACACTTATCGTGGTGTAAGATCCAACTGGGTGGTCAGTGAGCGTGTGCCTGTTCTACCACCAGATCGGGTAGGAATAAAATTTGACTTTGGTTTTGAGAAATTCGGTTTGGTCAGCAGAAACTTCAAAGTTTTTGGTGGATGAGACACTGAACTAGAGGATGATGATTTTCGGCCCGGCGGCCTGCTGAAGTGAGGTATGCTTAACCGGGCATCAAAATCTGACTCGGCCCAGCCCTGGAGATCTGACAGAAAATGCTGCCCAGCCCGCCCACAATTCAACCCGGCCCTGTCTGGCTCGTCAATTTTGCGTTGCTCTTGAATATTTATTATGAAATTTCAAAATAATAGCTAAATGTAAAGCTAAGCTTTTGATGACATTTTGAAACTGCTAAACTGCGCATACATTGTACCTCTAATTTCTGGTTAATTATAATTTTATTTCTAAAATTTCTGCTTTTACACACCCGACGCACCTCTCAAAAATTTATGTCCAACCCAGCCCCACCCGCCAAAAATCCACAATTGAAGCGTTCAGACGAAGAAATGCCTCAGTCCACTTTTTGAAAAAATTGAGTTCTACTCGGCAGCACAATCCCCTAACTACAGACGTGTTAAATACAAATTAGTTAATCTGAAAACATTCTATGTCATAAGTTACACCAACGCAATTTTTTAACAGTGCTCGAAATTCAGTTGAAGAAAAGCCTAAGTCCAAGTCAAGAGCCTCAATATTCACTCACAAAATTAAAACTTTGGCCTGGAAGCTGAAAGTCGATACACCAATATATAGCATAGACGAGTTCTCAAACCCCTAAAAAGGAATCCCAGATTTGATGCTTCAATTCGAGGATACAGTAATGGATCTGCTTAACTATTTGATAAAAAATTCGAATTTGATGTTCTGGCTTACTAATCAGAATTTTCACTTAAAACTTGGGGGTTCTAGAGTACTTTTTGACTACTTTAAGAAGCATCGGTTGAATTGCGTTTTTGAAGAAAAAAATTTTTCGACCCCCGTTTCAGCCCCAGTAGCTTATGATATCCCCTAAAATCTATGCTCTACATTTCAGATTATTGTAGCGCTATCGTTAAGCTACAGAATGGTGGCAGGAACGCTAGCGTACGCCTACAAGTTCTGGAGTAAATTAGCTAACGGCTGAAAATCGTAAAATTTTCCATCATTTACTAAGGTTGATAAAATTTTGAAATCAAATTTCTCATTCAATATTGTTTTGACTTAAAAATCGGGGGCCTTAGAGTACTGATAGACTAGTTCAAGAAACTTTGATCGAATGTCGCTTTAGAAGACTAAAATGGGCTTTCGGCCGCCTTTTGGCTCATTATTCTCGAATCTCTCAACGTACAGTAGGTTTTTCAGATTATTGTAGTTCTATTTTTATGCTGCAGATTGATGGCAAGATTGCTAGTCCATTACCCGGAGTTCTGGAAGGCAATCAAGCCTAGTAGTTATACTGCTCTCTTGCTCTTACTGATATTTTTTAAATTTGTAAATATGGACTTAGGCTGTTTTATGGTTTAGACCTTAAAACTGCCTAAGTCCACTATCACAAATTTTTAAAAATATGCAAATCAGTTAACATGTGGTGGCCCAAACTCAGGTGCAGAGTAGCACTGGTATGGGCCTCTTTTGGCATAATACACTTTAGGCCATAGCAGTTTGCACAATTTATTTCAGGCTGTTCGAAAACTTTGAACGCGTTTTTCTCGTTTCATCTATTTATGGACTGAGGCATTTCTTCGTCTGAACGCTTCAATTGTCCTCATGCCTAGCCCGTGCATGCCATACGCTGAACTTACAGAAGCTTTAAAGGGTGGGGGTAAAAATACTGTATGACCACTTCATAAATTGATACTCTGTTGAGGACGTAAATTACCATAACTGTGGATTGTTCGTGTATGCTCCCGACGGCCGCTGGTGCCCCAGAATAGTTGGTTTTTCAGACAGCTTCTGACGTCATTGATCTTCTTCTCCAACGCGGCAGGCATATTGTGGAGCGGCTTTGGTACGGCAGATCCAGTCGGTTCCCATTTTACCTACTCGCTGTCACCAGCTTTCGGTGGCCTGGGTGGAGCTTTGTGCCGACGACCAACTAACTATTTGCGGCATGAAATTTGTCGAGGCGAGAGGATGAGCGCACGAGCACGGGCATAGTGGCTATGCGGCCTAATAAACCACTACACCAACAGTGCCAGCTAAAAGAAAAGAGAACGCTTTTCTGATTCTAAATATGCAATCCACACGATTCTACGTTCATTTGTTCACGAGTTATAAGTCGAAAGCTTAGACTGTCGAAAATTTAGTTTCTCAAAAACGGTCGGGAAGGTGATAAAATGTCTTTTTAGGTCAAATTAGGCTAAATACAAAATTTTAAACAAATCGGAGACAAACGTTTGAGATTTGTCCGGGAAGAGTCGCTAGGTAGAAAAACCGGCTGTTAAGTAGGGATACAAATGGTATAAAAAATACCAAATACCAAATAGTGAATGGTATTTTCTGAACAAAATAATACCAAATACGTAAAACCAAATAATACCAAATAGTTTTTAAAATAGGTTATAAGCAATCTGAACAAATCCAAAAGATTATCTCTCTGATTTCGTGACCCAAATCAAGCTTTACCACGTTCAGATAACCCCCTGCACTACTGGAAAAGGAATTTTAACAAGCTTTGAAGCTCAGGTTCACAGTTTGTCAGCTGAGGCTAGTCAAATAAGGACTTTTCAGTTATACAGAAAGCATTTCCGATGTGCACGGCCCAGGTTAAGAAGTTTGGACAAAAGTGGAACATTCAGTACAAACTGTATATAAACAGTTCTAATCCTTTTTGTTACTGTTTTAAGCAAGAAAATAAAGAGGTTAATGAGCTCAAATGTTGTAAAACATATGACGATCGCAAAATAAGCTGAATTATTAGTTGTCCAAAGTCCAAGTAATTCTGTTATTTAAACTATTTGGTATTATCCGGTATTATTTGGTATTCCTACTCTTAAGATACTGGTACCTTACATGTCAGAAATGCTAGACAGTACAACAGTAAAATAGCAAGTATACAAGCCGCGTCGGTGGCTCAGTGGGTAGCTCGCTGCCTCTGAGTCACGGCGGCCGCTGCATCCCTAGCGGTTGTAGTGGTTCATCCTCTCGGCGTGGCAAGTTTCTTGCTGCAAAGAGTTGGTCGTCGGCACAACGCTCCACCCAGGCCACCGAAAGCTGGTTACAGCGAATAGGTAAAATGGGAACCAACTGGATCTGCCATTGCACCAAAGCCGCTCCTACAGCATGCCACATTGGAGAAAAGATCAACGACGTCAGGTGCCGTCTGAGAAACCAGCAATAAGGCCAATACCGGTTTGGCCTCTTCGCCGGGCGGCCGTTGGGAGCTGTCGGCACCATGACGTCACCACGCCAGGCACTCTCCTAGTACCTGGCGCCCAACAGCATGGCTAGAGTGGCTTGGCAGTGAAAGGAGGGCAAACGTCCGAGATGACGAATACGGGGGTTGCGCAATGGACCGCAGAGGTCTGAGCGTAGGGCCGTAAGGCCCCCCCACACATCGGATCATCGGATCGGATAGCAAGTATACTTTTTGTATTCATATTGTATGCAGTGGCTTAGTCAAAAAAGCTAAGGGTAGACGTGCCTGCGAGCCTTAGCAATGGGCGCTGAGGGAGTTCTGTCTGAGGAACGGAGTCATTTAGTCATCATGATCAGTTGATGACGTTGACTGAAATCAGGCGCAGTTAAGTGTTCTAAATTGCGTTGTCGACGCAACGTCATCGTATCCCGCCGCAAGGATTACGGTACTCCGTTCGAGGCCACCGCGCCTCAGCGCCATTCTTTTTTGCTTTCTTCTGTTTGCTTTTTCTTTTTTCTTTCTTGACCTGTGATGTGATTTATTATAAGTTGACGAGGATAGAAGCGGTTCGGCAGTGCTGTTTGCCATTTTGCGTGATATTTTGTGTTTAGGCACTAGTAGCACAGCTCCCAGCAGCTTTTGAGAAACTTGTCGAGCCGCAGCTGCATTAATACTGCGCCACCAAGTTTGGACCCGGTCAACTGTTGTTTTTGTTTTTTCTGCGGACGTAACAAGCAGCCGTCAAGAGATTTGCGTCATGTCTACGAAACCGGCCCAGATTTTGAATATCGATCCTCCAACGGAATTGGCGTTTAAGGGTAGGTAGGCCTACAATGTAGGGGTGGTCGATAAAATTAACTGTCCCGTTTACTGATCCAATTTTTATTCATGAAAAAGGAGACTGCGTTTGGTAGGTTGTCTACAAGAGAAGCAAAAAAGGAAAAAATATTTTATTTACACGGAGTCCCATAATTTAGCCCTATTTTTACAGGATCGACTCTGCAGAAGGCTGGGAAATCGGCGCTACTTGAAGAAGGCAAACTGATTGAGCTAAAAAAGGAGAAGCTGCTTACTTGCTTGCTTTTTTCTAATCGGCTTGATCTTTCAAAATTAGCGGACGGTATTTTCATCAAGTAGTGTTCATGCAAAGCAGTTTCCCGAAGTCCCACTTACCTATTCATTTTTTCCCTGCAGGTAGGGATGTGACAAAAAACGGTCATACAGGAAGATTTTTGTGTTTTTCTTACCGATAACATGGCTAACAAAACCAAAAAAACAGTACTACCACCTTTAAAAACACGAAAAAGACATGAATTTACTGAAAAAATTCTTGCTGATTCAGTTTTAACAACTGTACGGTTTTATATTGTATAAAAAATACCGTATACCGTATACCGGTCCATCCCTACCTGCAGGTAGGTTAACGAAGTGTGCTTCTCCTTTATAAGGGTTATGTACAAGCTGGGTTTTGAAAGCCAAGAATCTTGAGCTCTAATATGTGTATTTGTAATGTTTTCTGACCGTAAATTCCAGTTTTTGCCTTATGTGTTGAGAAATGCAGCTTTCCCAGCCTTCTGAAATGATCACATTTCTTTAAAAAACATGCTGCCTCAGGTCTAGATTTTTTCTTAACGTACCACGGACCATACCTCACTCAACTGGATCCACAGTTGTTAGAGTAAAAGATTAGAAAGCCTTAAACAAATTAATGCAAAGTGGGCAAATTCACCTGCATACATGCAATTTTCAGTAAATTCTTTGGAAGCAGCCAACATTTTTTCTAGCAACCTGCATAATACTTCTCTTGCACTGAGCCTGACAGCGACTGCTTAGGAAATGCTTCTTTCTTTAAGACAATTTTTCGTGAAATTATAGGCAGTGTTTAGACCTGTATTGGCGTTTTCGAACAGGTTTCTTAACTGACTTGAGGTGCAAAAGTAAAACTGGAAAAATTTTTGTAGGTATCTGTACTAGCACACTGGACCCCTTTAAGACGATTTAAGTAAACTTTTAAAAAAGCAAAAAGATATTGGCCAAAAAAATAATTTTTTTAACAACTGTAACCATTCTATAACTTTTTAACCATCCGTAGATTTTCGATTCGATTCGCTGATGATGAGTGTTACGGCCGTTGTGCGCTTGTAGGTCCGTTCACAGACGTTGTGACCAGTTATTTGGATTTGAAAAATCCGTCAGACCGGCCCGTATGCTTCAAAGTAAAGACAACGGCGCCCAAACAGTACTGTGTGCGACCGAACTCAGGACTCATTCCACCTAAGGGAGAAGTGAAGGTGGCAGGTGGGTCTGTTGTGCCAGGTGACACGAACAAACAACCGGAAGGTTTCAGTTATGCTGCAGCCGTTCGACTATAGCTCGGCACAAGAGGGCAGCAAGCACAAGTTTATGGTGCAGACAGCTTACGTTCCCGATGGAGAGACTTCCCTTGAAAGCATTGTCAGTCTGTATGTTTGGTTTGTGCGATTGGAACGCAAGGCTGTTTCAGTGGAAGAACACGAATAGCAATGAATTAATGGATTCAAAGTTGCGGGTAGTTTTCGATATGCCCGACACCAGTGTGCCCCTCTCCGACGCCAAAGCCAAGGTTGGCGCGATCACCCCTCAAAAGCCGGTGCCCCGTGTCCACTTGTCTGCGCTGTCTTTTGCTTATTTTCTTTTTTCAGGCCGCTGGTTTCGAAGCCGATTATAGGAGAATTTTGGACGAAAATAAACGACTGCAGAATGATTATAGCACAGTGGAAAAAGAGAACGCAGAAATGAGAGTGGGTGACAGACAGCTACAGGCGTGTCTCGTTAATCCGGACAAGTTCGGACCGGCCAATTTTGTACGGATTAACGAATCAAAGCTAAAAGACTTTTTGGGGTCAATGGCCTAAATGACAGCTTTTTGCTAGTTGCATATCAGGTTCTGCAGCTGTATCTCCTAATTAAAACCCAAAAACTTATTTCAGCTGATTATAGCTCCTAAAAAGGAAAAAATAATCACATTCTGACTCAACGAAAAGCATTATTCAATTGAACATTCACACCTGAATTGAAAAATTGCGCATGGATTTTGTCCAAATTATCCAAATCCGGATTAACGAATCACTTCACCATACAAATTTCGTAGTTGAGACCCAAAATCTTCTGTCCGGATTACCGAATCATAACATGTGGGAAAATTGGGACCTGACCTAATCTTGTCCGGAAGGCGAATATCCGGATTAACGAGGTTCGGATTAACGAGACATGACTGTATTAGTTTATTATTGACTGACTGTTAGTTTATTCGTCCAAACACAACAAATCATTCAGAATGCTGGGGCGGACAGGGCCGTTTGACCGGCTACTGCCCCAGCCCTAAAGAACTTACTGAGGTCGTGGGCTAGAAGCCTTGACTTAAATAGAGAGACTGTATTCGCTTAAATAATTTTAGATGGTAATTCGTGGGTGTAGCAAGTGGGAGTTTCAGGATCGTTTGCATCGACTGGAGACTAGTCCTAGCTCCCGCTCAGCCGACCTCTCTCTGCCGACGGGCGGCGACATTAAATTGCTCCATGTGATATTGGTCGGGTTGGCGGCGCTCTTTGTTGGACTGATCTTGGCCAAACTCTTCTAGGATGATTTGCCCTGGTCGTCGCTCGGAGCTGTTAACTATTTCTCTTCTGTTCATACGTCGCTGCCGCTTGCTGCTTGATTAGCTGCCGGTCGGTCCGATAATCGTAGTCTACAGCTTCTTCCCCCACTCAGACGATTGTCCGACTGGCCGGCAGTCCTTTGTCTAACAGAACTGACGAGCTTTTTTGCAACCGAGACCACGTGGTCTGTCTCGACTGGTGGCAAAGCTCTGCAGTTGAGTTGAGTGCAGCGATGTGCAGGTGGTACGAAACCTGGTGTTAGTGAGTTGTACGTTGTCCCTGCTGTTAATTCTGAGACTTGCAGGAATGTACACAGAACCACCAGTCAGCCGTGCGTAGTGTTGCCGATTTTGGTTTCTTTTTTAATCCTTAACTAACAGTCGTTGATTGTCGAACGGTTTTTATGTACTTGTGATAAGAAGGTCTTTGATCATGCTGTATGTGGGAGATAATGTCGGTTCAGTCAGTCAGTAGTGCCCTGATGTTTTTCTAGCCCATTTCCTTTGTACGCGCAATTTATTCTATTCATCTCCTCCGTATGATCAATCAATAAATTTACGATTCGAGTTCGTTCAGCCGACAGTGGTCATTGTCCACGCAACTACCTCTTAGTAAGCGGAGCCCGTTCCGTCGTTTAACTAGCTTTTATGTTGTCCGTTTTGGTGGTTTCTAAACAAAAGTAGTGGAGGCGGACTGGTAAACTTCAATTTGGTGTTGCGCTACGTGGGCTGCGACGGATGAACTGACCAAGGTCTGAACGATTGGACATGGGGGTTGATCCGAACACTCAGTGTTGCGGGCGTAAGTGGTGTGTGAAGGATGGTTGTGGTATCACGTGCGCCGTGTTCACCTGGTTGCTGCTGGCCTACGGAGAGTTTTGCGTGGTGTCAATTATGATCATTCCTGACTCTGACTATCCGGTGCATCAGACCGTCAATGCTGTACTCTTCCACATACTTTTCACTCTCGCAATGGCCAGTCACGTGCGAACTATGCTTACAGACCCGGTATCAACTTCATTTCTGTAGGGTGGTCAGCTATTACTTTACGTTTTGTGTGCTACTGATTAGCTACGTGTATGTTTCCACTTCTTCCGTTTTCTTGACATTTACTGAACGAAGGGTACCTACCATTGGTGGTTTTAACAGGGTTCATACGGGTCAGGGAGGTCAGGGAAAAGTCAGGGAATTTCAGATCTGGTCAGGGAAGATTATAGGGATTTTTTAAAATTTTCTCGCCCTGGCAGCGCTGCCCAACCAGGCCTCGTCAAACACTGAAGCTGTTAATTCCGGTTAATTTTACGCCAAGACTACCTTTTAAATGCGTTTTTGAAAGCTATTTCTTCAAAATTTTCTCGCCCTGGTTAGGCAGCTGCCCAACCAGGCCTCGTCAAACCCTGAAACTGTTAATTCTTGTTAACTTCACGCTCGGAATACCTGTTGAAATAAAATTATTGGATATGCTACCGTTTATGTAAATATCTGCCGATGCAAAAGAAATCACAAAATTAGGTGCTTGAAAACATTTACTGTTTTATGAGTTTGCTTGTAGAAAGTCAGGGAATCTTAGCACTCAGGTCAGGGAAAAGTCAGGGAATTTTGAAAACCCCGATCCGTATGAACCCTGTTTTAAGGTGGTGCAAAATTTTGAAAAATTAGCCTTTAGCTACGCGCGTAAAAAGCATTCTGAAATTATCATTTGAAGCAGAATTTACTGGTTTCTATCATAGGTGTAACAGGTCATCCACCGAACGGGCTAGGCAGGGTTCGTGCGGGACCTGGAAAGTCAGGGAATCATGGAAAAGTCATGGAATTTGGTGTCTGGTCAGGGAAGAATTTGATAGCGGTAGATACATCTTGCCGCCAAATGGTTGTCTGAGCTTTACACGCCGCTTTTTTGAAAATCGGTCTTCTGACTTTCTACTTACTGGAAATTTAGCCTCAGAATACCGTTCAAATGCGTTGTTAAAGCCAATTTTTCAAAAATTTTTCGTTCCGTTTGGAGATTCTTTGCCCAGATTGGTAAGGGAATTCTGATTTTGGTCAGGAAGTTTTGCTATGCAAAATCCGCACGAACCCTGCTAGGGGTCTGAGCCCAAATTCTAAGGGAGGGAGTTGGGTTAGTGTTGTTGGCCTTTTTTTTTAAAAAAAAAGCTTTTTTGAAGGCCCATTTCGAAAATTTGTTATTTTATTCACAGTATGGAAATTTTGTGGGAAATCGTTGAATTTAGCCTCAGATATACATTAGCAGTACAGTTCTATCAATTTCATTCCTATTCTAACCTAAAAATAGGTTTTAAGGGGCAGCAGCCACTCGGTGAGCAATGCTGCAGGTAGAATATCGACTCGCAGTAACACTATCTTTGAACTAAAGTATCAGTTTTTGTATTTAAAGTAGCTTTTCTGATGCATCCTTGCTTCTCCTACAAGCTAAATTCATGCAAGGAAAAAATTTTTAAAAAAATTTGACATGAAAATTTTTTATAAAAATGTTTTTTTGGCCTTCGAACAAATTTTTTACAACTCTAGGTTAGGTACTAAAAACAGGGGGTCTGGCCTAAGTCGGGTGGGGGCAGCAGACCCCCTGTTGCATGTATGGTTTCGTGCTACCTCTACGTGTAGGACGTAGTTTGATCGGTGGGTGGGGATACCATGGTAGCGGTATGAAATGCTGCAGCAGTTCGGTTTAGGGTGCTGTTCCCAAAGGCAATGCAACTGAGGAATACATTCAACGATTGGGTTTGAGCAAAGGCCAAGTGGTGTACAAGTGCGCCAAATGTGCAAGTATAAAACCAGAGCGAGCTCATCACTGTAGCGTGTGCCAAAGGTGCATCAAGAAAATGGACCATCACTGTCCAGTACAGTTGATTTGTTTGGCTTTGACACTATCATTCTGTGCTCATTTAGTGGGTGAACAACTGTGTAGGCGAGCACAATCAGAAGTTCTTTGTCTTATTCACCTTGTACATCGCGCTCTTGTCTACACACGCACTCTACTGGGGAATCTGGCAGTTCGTGCTGTGTGTCGGTCAGGACTGGCAAAGTTGCTCTTTTTCATTCGCAGCCCTAGCTTTTAGTGTACGTTTGAGATTGCAGACTGCAGCAGCTTCTCTCCGCCAGCTACCACTTTGCTCTTGATATTTCTGCTTTTCGAATCTTTACTCTTCGCAATTTTTACCTTCGTCATGTTCGGCACTCAAGTGCATGCAATCTGCACCGATGAAACGGTGAGTTCGATTGGGTCTCTATTACGCGCGCTTTCAGAGATTTTTCTTTACTCGATTACTTAGTCCAGCGTAATTGCCATGTCACTTGCAGGGCATTGAACAGCTGAAGCAAGAGAATGCCACCTGGGGCAAGAAGGACCGTTGGAAGAGTCTGCAAGTAGTGTTCGGCGGTCAGTTTTCGATGGACTGGTTCAACCCATTCGTCACTCCTTACGTCAGCAAACGACCGTTCGAATACTCCGTTTAAATTGTTGACTGATTTTCCTGCTGTTTACTGTCTTGCTAATATGTCACTCTAACAACATAAATTGAACACAAGTTACTTTGAAATGCTGGCTGTGATACTGCATTCTTCATTTTACTATTTATACGGACTCTTTATAGTCGTGCTATTTCTGTATATCAAGTTAAAATACAACTTCGAAACGAACGCTGTTTGAATTTTCTGTGGTTACCTCCCTCGTATGTACCGACTCTTCTTTCCTCTATTTGGCTGTGCTTTCATTCATTGCACAGCATGCTTTTCTGCATAAGAGTCGGTGATTTCTGGCAAAACGATGTCAGTACTGTGGCGTAGTTTGTGTATGTATAGATGCGCTCTCTGAGTGGTTCGGACGGGAGCAAGTCACCGTTAACCATTCGGTTGCAACGTCATGTCGACAAACTCGGTGTGCTTTTCTATCTGACAGGTGTGTTGTATTTCGGCGCTATAGTTTGGCCGGCCTTCAACAACCGTACGTACTTCTCGGAGAACGCACTACTTCCTGGTTTGGTTGATGAAGAGTTTTCGTACGGTCACAAAATAGCCGATTTCTCGAATGGCCTGAACAAAGTAATCGACAAAACTGGACGGTAAGCTACGATTTCAATGTTTATGCTTGGTCTAGTCAGGAGTTACCTCCTGCTTCTGCCGATTACAGCCAGTTAAGTGCGGTAGGCGTTGCTAGTATGAAGTTTATTCGAACAAAGAACTAGTGGAATCATATCTCAAAGTCCTCTGCAGTCACAATTGGCTCTTTTTCTCCCGGTCCTTCTTTAGTTTGTTCGTAGTAGCAGAAGTCGATCAGAAAGGTACATGCTAGCAGTCCCAGCTTGATTATAGGGTCCATGTCCAGTGGAAAGGTGATTGAAAACGTATCCGAGTCTGAGAACTCCTGCAACGGCAGTGAATCAGTGAGAGTGAGAGTGAGAGTGAGGAGAGTGAGAGTGAGTGAGAGTGAGAGTGAGAGTGAGAGTGAGAGTGAGAGTGAGAGTGAGTGAGTGAGTGAGTGAGAGTAAGAGTGAAAGAGTGAGAGTGAGAGTGAGTGAGAGTGAGAGAGAGAGAGAGTGAGTGAGTGAGTGAGTGAGTGAGTGAGTGAGTGAGTGAGTGAGTGAGTGAGTGAGTGAGTGAGTGAGTGAGTGAGTGAGTGAGTGAGTGAGTGAGTGAGTGAGTGAGTGAGTGAGTGAGTGAGTGAGTGAGTGAGTGAGTGAGTGAGTGAGTGAGTGAGTGAGTGAGTGATAAACTGTAAAGTACGTACTTCCGCCAGCAGTGATCTGAAGTGTCGAGTGATGCCGCCGACTGTCTGGCCGTCGAGCGCCATAACGGGAAAGGTGCATTCGGACATAGAAAAGTTGCATCCCGGCCCTTCGACGATCACAAAGTTGGGCCCGGCGGTGTTGGAGGTGACGCGAGTGACGAACTTGCAGAACCGACCGACCTGCATCACCGTGCCGGCCGGACAGCCGGGTGGCGCTTCGACCATTACTTCGTGTCTGGAGCATTGGCCGCAGAGTCCCCAGCAACAGTTGCCGCAGATCTTGCCAACCCGGTAGACGCGAGCCACCGCCGTGCCCAGGTTGTCGATGACGTCGATGATGAACTCTCTGTCTGGACCGGCCAGCAGCACCTGGTCCGGGCGACTCACCTCTACGGCGAAGTAGCAGGGCTGACCGAGCGCATTCATCAGCACGTAGCGGTTCGGCGTCTCCAAGTTGACGATCACTTCGAACAGCTCTGTCAGTTGCTGGCATATCAACTTGTCGATGACGGTCAGATACTGGAGTCCAGGAGGACATTGGGCTGGCTGTGGTGGCGGCATCATCCACGGTCTCGCTGCGATCGGTCCCGTCAGCGGAGCGGCCGGAGGCGGTCCTGGCGGAGTTATTTGCACTGGAGGCCCTTTGGCTGCAGATTTGCCTTTTTTCACATTGGCCATTAGTAACTGAACCACTACACAAACATCTACAAACAATAACAGTGAAACGTTGCTGCCTTTATTCTTCTTTTGTAATGTAAGTTGGTTTTGCCTTGCGCCTTTCTGTCAAACCTTCTTATTGTTATACATAGTGTATTGCATAGAAGTGATACCGTTCGCGTAACTATTTATGGTGCCGTAACTCCTTCCTAGCCGCCATTTGATGACAAAGTTCGCCTAGACCGCTTGCTTTTACGAAGTTTTTACTATGCTAAACCGTGCGTACTTTTATCTGCCAACACAGATTCACCATAATGGTGTTACTGGTACGGTACCTACATATTACCCTAACAGGCTACGATCGAGTCATACCATAAACATTTAACCCAGAATGCCCAGGCGAAGTTTGCCCTGTGTTGACGTCGAGTATTGAGCACAAACAAAGGCTAATCAGTTAATTTTAACAGATTTCTCGCAACTTTTCACATAGAGTACATTGTGTAATTTCAGGCGAAGTGCTGCCGGGCAACAATGGATTTATCAGAAATTCATAGACATAGGACTGGAAAGCTATGTTCAGAACTTTACTGTCAACCTGCCTCTTGCTCTTTACCAAGTGAGTCAGGTTTGCTTTTTCGTTTAATTGGATTCATCTATCAGTGAGCCACTTTGCAGTCGTACAGCGGTTCTAATGTGTATGGCGTCGTTCGTGCCGCGAGAGGTTCATCTTCCGAGTCAATTGTGGTGAGCGTTCCGTACGCACCTCATTCGGTTGGCGCAGTGTCGCTTGTGCTTGCTGTGGCGGCTCACTGTAGAGGTTTGTATGCTTCCAGACGTCCCACTGCTGCTACGGAACAGTGTTGCATTTATTCTTTAGAACAGATTTATTGGGCCAAAGACCTCATCTTTGTCATAGCCGAGCACTCGGAAGTGGGAATACAGGCGTGGCTGAGCGCTTACCACGACACACCAATTGAAGGTGCAGTAAACATAGTATGTAGTACACCGGGATTGTCAACGCCTGCCAGCCTCTGGCCGGATTTCTTAGTGCTAGAGCGGTTTGCACTCCTCATCGTTACTACATACCAGGGTCTACGGTTTTTATTTAGCTCTCGGTTTGATAGGCTCTCGATGGATGAATTTATGTGGCTTCATCGCCGCTAAGGCCCTATAATTTCGATAATATCTCCGATTTTCCAATATTTTGCTTTTCTAAAAATGTCCGAAATTTCCATTTTCCGGGATTTGGGCAGAAAGCATTTTCGACGTAATGCCCACCCACCGTCCGCCGCTGTGTAAGATTACTTTATGCAAGTTTCACAGTAGTTGACGCATTAATCGGTTGGAGGTTTAAAGACAAGCGGTTTGAGTGCTCGAGCGGGCTCAATTCAAGCAGCGGTGGCGCTGGAGATAAGAGATGGTGGGAATTCTTTTACTCACGCCAATGTCAAGTTCAACATGATCAATGGACAACTGCCCAACTTGGATTTGGTTAACCTGGCAATAAAAATGGTACAGAAGGAAGCCATGGAACCAACACTGTTTGACAACGTGAGTTTTTATTTCGATCACGTCACGTCTGTATTCAGAACGTGCTACGTACGTGTGTAGTGTGTTGTAGATTGATCAAGATAAGAGCTATAAGATATAGTAGTACTACAATCAGCGGCAATAATAATGAAATGTTTAACAGAAAATACTATGAAACTTGTGTCTTTCGAAAGGTGATGTTGAGAAGGGTGCCCGCCGCTTTGTTTAAATTAGTCTAATTGTTATTGATCTTTCTGACAGTAATTATTGTTTGACGTTGCAGCAAGATTACTGGGATGCCTTCAGCTACAAGGGTTATCTGCGTTCTCTTCATACCACTCTTAAACAGTTGGTTGCGCAAGCATCCGGGCGACCCAACGGATTGCACAGCCTTTTTGGTCAGTACGGCATCGAAGCCCTTACTGTACAACCGTATTCTAAGGGCAGGAGAACACGGTCAGCTGCAGGATTCGTCGAAGTGGGCCGGTATGGAAGCTGTGCACGCCAGCATTGTTGTTCGATCAGTGCACTTCTTCAGCGTGGTGGAAAGCATGTTGCGCAGCGTCAACAATTTGCTGGAACGTTTCCATCAGTCCTTCTTCTTCTACTTCCTGCCGAGCACCGGCCGCTATGTTTCCATTGGACTCTTTATGCCGGCAGTAGGTCTTTTACTGTTGGCGCCACTGTTAAAGGTCAGTTGATTGGCTGATACTTTATGTGTGTATGCATTGCTTCTTTCAGTCGTGGATTCTTTGGGTCGAGGTCAGCGAACGGGCCGCATTCCAGAGTGACGGCAGTCAGTCAGAAACCAGTTCAAAAGATGTGCAGGTGCGTTTCTGAGCAAGAGTTTATTTTACATGCAATCAACACGGGACGATAGAGGTAACGCTGTACTGTACGTTGAACAAAACTGTTGAGTTTTGCTGAATGGACTATAACTCACCATTGATTAGGTTCGAAGACAAGTTGGTGTATGGTCGGAAGTAAGAATCGGGAATTTTTATCCCCTGGCCGCAGAATAAATCACTAGAATCGACCTTGCTCACTTATTACACTTATTTTAGTAGTTCCGACCAGCTTTCACTTCTTCAGGTGATAGATTATTCGTTGCTGTCTCTGCTGCCATTTCTGGCTATGGCACATATGAGTGGATTGGCCGTCTATTACCTGCCCACCTTCTTCACGCTAATTTTGCCGCCCGATTCTGACCAGTTTTTCGCAGGAGCTGCTGGATGCATGATCGCCTTTGCTGCGTTCCCATTTCTTTTAGCCAGGTAACCTACACACCACCTGCTCTCTTACTGTCGTACATGCCGGAGGAGGTGGTTTGCTTGCCACGTGGACGTGGGGCCCAGGGAGGGCGTCCAATATTTCAAAAGCTCCAGTATTAATAAGGCTAAAAATCGCAAGTTTAAGCAGCCAAATTCCGTTTAAACTCTAAAAGCAAGCATAAAATGACAAAAAGGCTTCTGACAAGACAACTACTAGTAGTACGTACTTGCATTTTCGGGTCGGGGTCTCTAAACTGTTCCAGGTTGTGGAGGGAGGTTGATGGGTTTGGCCATTTTATGTCGGAACGGGATAATCCAAACCCCATATTACGTACGTACTACATGTACGTAGTATGGTTAGGGGCGGCAGTCCATAAACGACGTCGTTCGCAGTATGGCAACAAGAAAACATCACAGTACTGTATGTACTGAATTTTTATCGGGGGAGGGGTAAATGGAAAACGATGTCGGCTTAGGGGGGTCCCAAGAAACGACGCAAGGCGATTTTAGGGGAAGGAGGGGTTCGAAAATCGGGATTTTGAGACGACGTCGTTTATGGACGGCCCCTTACTTTATCAACTGCCGCCCATCTACCGGTGCTTACCGGGACGCAAATTATTCGCATCAGCGCACTATTTACTTACGTACCTACATGTACATACTAGGGGATTAGGCGGTTAACCCCTTGCTGGAATTGTCAACCCCCACACACACCCCGAGACAGGTTAAGGGACCCCCTCCCTACCCAAAAATACAAGTAGTACCAGTAGTGGCTCCAGTACTAACAAACTAGCTCAGAAATCACTAATTTTTAGCCTAAAATTCACTTGAAAAGCCTTTGGAAACCGAATTTAGCGTTTCCACTGCTGATAGTTAAGAGAAATCGGGGTTTTTGGATGCCCTTTATGTCATTTTTTGTTTTTTTTAGCTCTAAAAACACCAAAGTAGGAATTTCGGCCTAAAAATTGCTTTAAAATGTTAGTTTTGACAAACGCAGCTAAAAGTGCGTTTTACAGTCATATTTAGCAATTTTGTACATATTGCACTGGTCGGTGGGGAGGGAGACCCGCCCATTAAATGATCGACTAACTCATTTTCGCTAGTCTTCTCCGAAACTACTACATTCGACTAGCGATCGACTGGAATTCCGGTTCCATGTAATAACGCTAAATTCCATGCAATAACGCTAAATGCTGTTAATAAATCACCTAAAAACTTTGTTTTATACAACAATTTTGATTGCTATCACTACTTTTTTCTCAGAAGTGCACTCAAAAAGTGTCGATAATTTTCTACAGCCCTAATGGTGCTTAACAATACAGTAGTTTCAGATAGAGTGCGAACAATACCAAAAAAACCCAATACCCCAATACCCAATACCCAATACCAATACCTGAGACCCCCAATACCCCAATACCCAATACCCAATACCCAATACTTGCATAGCTGGGCCAAAAATTTCATTTCAGTGGACAGGTACATTCTAGTTGTGTACACAAGATTTTTGGCACTGAAATTAAAATTTTTAAGAGGCTGGTTGGGCCGCTGCCCAAGCAGGGCGAGAAAATTTTGAAAAATTAGCCTTTCGGAAAACATTTAGAAGCCGTTTTAGACGTAAAATTAGCAGAAATTAACAGTTTTGGTACTTAATATTTCGTAATTCAGTGGTGTTTCTTGCTTCCGGCGATTTTTTTCCTAACTCGGCCGGAAATTGTGAGCACCACCGCCATGGGTACGGTGCTAGTACATTATGATTTATTTTAGATAAGAACAGAGAAATTAATTACTGGCGTAGCGCTTAGAAAAGCGTACACTTTAGGAAATTCTACTAACGTTTAGCTGACTAGCCGTCCATAAACGATGACATTCTAGAGGGGGAGGGGGTCGGCTGAAATGCGACGATATACGCCACACTAGGAGGGGAGGGGCTTAGCAAAGAACGACGTCGCTTTTTTCGGAATAATGGGGAACTTTGATTGTATTATTTTCAATTTAAGTACATTCTGTCAAAGGTTTCTACAGTGCGGAAAAGCTTCCCAGAGTGGTTGTAGGGATTTATTCTATTGATTGCGCAGTATGCTAACAAGAAAACATGACCGTTCTGTACATTGTATGTGCTGCACTTTTATCGGGAAGGGGGTAAACCTAAAACGACGTCGTCTTAAGGGGAAGGGGCTACGAAAAATCGGGATTTTGAACGACGTCGTTTATGGACGGCTCCTTAACGCGAAAACAGCTACTAAACCGAATCATCGATCAACTTTTTCGATTTTTTTTTCAGGTTAGCATCGATTTTTCTCTATTTTTAATTGTCCAATTTAGTATTGGGTATTGGGGGGTAAAAACCCCAATACCCAATACCCAATACCCAATACCTGGAAAACACCCCAATACACCCAATACCCAATACCCAATACCCAATACCAGTTCGCACTCTAGTTTCAGATGGAAAATTTCAGTTGTTTCGATATTTTAAAGCCGAAATATAAAAAACAGAGGTATTAATGAGATAGCACCCCAACTCTAAAACTCGCAAAATCATAAAGGGTGTCCTGTGTGGGGAATGTAGAATTCTCTGAGAAATCAGTAAACTGAAACAAAATCAATGTCTTTGGTGCTTAAACAGTATGTAAACACTACTTGGACATGTAAAACAGTAATGTTTCATGGCAGTTCTACCAGTTCTAACTTTAGCAAAGCACCCTGTAACTGTCTTCTGCAGTTTTCAGTTAGACCGGAACTGGGGTAATTCCGGTCTGGTTCCGGTCGATCGCTACATTCGAGCACGGTATCGCTCGAATTCGAAAGACAGGCACTTGTGGTACTGTATGTTTGGGTAAATCGAGTGTGTGCGTGCAGCTAGCCTCATATTGTACCTCTACTACCTAAGGTTAAGCGAAATCTAAACAAACAGACAAGAGAGGTTGCAGAAAGATGAATTCCGGGAAAGGCAGTCAGCTAAAACTGCATCCGGACCTGTTGCGCTGTGTATCGCTGATCGAGCTGGGACTTGTGATTGGTGTGCAGTCGGTATTGAACTTCGGTTTGGGGTTCTCCCTGGCGCTCACTTGGATTCCCATCTGCATGCTTGCCGTACCCTCCAATACCAAGTGAGCGGCGCTGAGTGTGGCTCGATAACTGTTGATCTCTTGTTTTTAGAGTGGCGTTTGTCTTGCGCTCTGCTGGGTTGATGCTGCTCAACCCTCTAGTCACTTGTTTCTTATGGCACCTCGCTGAGTCAGTGCTTTTAGGCACGCAGTCCGTGAGTCTGTATCCTTGCTACACCGCCACCAAACTCACCTTGCTGTCTGTGGTGGCCGATAGTCACTTGTACGGTAGCATTTCTTTGGCTTTAATCTCCTTCTGTCTGTTTCCGTTGTGGCTTTTGTTTTGGACGCTGGCCCAGCAGAAGTCTGCTGGCATCTGATCTGACCGTTATTTTTTCTTACCTTTTTGTCTGTTCTATGAGCGATGGCGAGAGTAATAAAACGGCATAATTGCTGGGGGCGGCGAAAGTCGGTGTTACGTTAGGCCAATTGCCACTGCAAAGGCCAACGTCGGGTTGCGTCGCGCCCAAGGCGTGGTCACCCGCCGGTGATATGGTTGGCCGAGCGATCTGGGTCGAACCGGGGCGAGCTGGCACGTCGCGAGAAAGTTACACAACTCCGTTAGGTCAAAGTCGCGTAAAACTGTTTCATCAAGTCAATGACCATGGCCCCGACGCTGCCCCTTTAAAAATATTAACTGACACAGCACTTATTTGCCTCTCGTCGCCGCACAACCACGTTGATCGGTTGCGCGCCTCACTTGCTTCCTACTGTACGTCTCCATGGACAGACGCGCCCTCCTTCCGCTAGCTCTGCTAGTCTGTGCTCTCCTCTCCGCTGCCCAGGAAGAAGAAAAAGAAGACCTCAATCCCACATCCCGTGAGTGCTCTAGTTTTGGCTGTTCCACTGCTGTATGGCTGGTGTTGCAGCTGTTCTCACGTCATGTCCTGCTACTAGCACGCCTGTTTTGGTAATGCAGGAGTTTAAGAAGGTTTCCGGAACGGTCGAGAAAACGCTCACTGCTACTTTGGATCAGTGCTCAAAGGCTTGCAGGGAGGATGAGGTAGGTGTCCAGCCAATGCGCTTTCCTACAGCTACAATAGTCTCGGATCAGCCGCCTTCTTCAATTTATTTTCATTCGCTTAGGACTGATTTTAGTTGTCGAAGAACGCACTTAATTAATAGTAAATTAGTTGCTTATGGTGCGTTTAGGTTTCAGTCCGCACTCATATACGTACGTAGACGGATTGAATGTTCGTATTTGTCTGCTTTTAGAACTGCGCCGGCTTCAACTTTGTGCCCAGCTCGGGAGACTGTCAAATATTCAGCGATGTAGACCCAGCAAACCTGGAAGATGTTGACAGTACGGACTTTTACCAGAAGAGCTGCATTGAGAGTAAAGCCAAAAGATTACTGCCAGGCTACTGTGTACACCGAGAGATTTGCTTTAGGCGACCGCGTCTGTTCCTCGCCGTTTGTGTTCGAAATGAAGCCACAACAGATTCTGGTGGGCTTCGCCAGAGAAGTGACCAAGCCAGACGACTTCCAGGGCTGTCTGAAGGTTGGAGGTTGCGGAGCGAATTGGTGGCTTAAGTTCAGTTGCAGGATTGCATCGACAGTATAACTCTGTTCGGCTTCGAGTGTCAGTCGGCCATGTATTACCCGGAAGACGCCGAGTGCATTCTGAACACTGAAGACCGTCGCGACCGACCGGACCTGTTTATCGTGGAGGAGAAGGATGCAGTTATCTATTTGGATAACAACTGCGCCGGCTGTAAATCACTGGCAAATTCCGTTTGTGTGCAGCTTAGCAGTCCTGCTTTCAGCGCAATGCTTCGCTCCCTACGTGACGCAGTACGACACAGTGAGCGGCATGGTTCTGAAAGATCAGAAAGACGTTACGATTCCGGGCGTTCCGTTCAGTTCTTGCCACGAATTATGCACGCAGCGCGTCAGTATGAAAACTGTAAGTGCAACGGGTCAGGGTCAAGGTCACTTTATTCAGGTTACTACTGCGCTCAAGAGCCCGTTTGCGCAAATCACCACATCCAGTAACGTCGAGTTTTTAGGGCGAAGATTTCAACTGCAAATCGTTTATGTACGAAGAGAGCACGCGCACCTGTTGGTTGTCCGACGAGCGAACCAAACCGTTAGGTCGGGCAGAGCTGGAGGCAGCTACTGGAGTGAACTACTACGAAAAGAAATGCTTCAAATGTACGCAAGCCCTCCGTCGGTCGTCACCGAGTGCTTTATTTTAGCGCCAAATACGTGCAGGAACAAGCCAGCCTATGAACGAGTGCCGCAAATGATTCTAGTCGGATTCGCTGCCTTTGTGCTGGAGGGCGTTCCTTCAGTTACCATGTGTCTGGACTCGTGCGTTGAGTACGTACGATTGCAGTGCACTAAACCAACTGAGCCGAGCTGATCAGTTTAGACCGCCCTCGGAGACAGGAGAAGGGTTCAGGTGCAAGTCGGTGATGTACTATTACAACGAACAAGAGTGCATTTTGAATTCGGAAACACGCGAAACCAAACCGGAGCTGTTCATCCCAGAAGGAGAAGGTTTCAAAGTTGATTACTACGACATTGTGTGCGATCTGAAAGCCGAAACGTGTCCTTCACTGGAACCAGACATGCAGGAAGCCGAAACTACAATTAGAACCAACGATGCTGCTCTGTCAACAGGCGGCAACGATGAACACGTGATCAGCTCTGTCACTGGTTCCGAGGAGGAATGTCGACACGAGTAAGACTAGCTGATTCCAAACCAATGGGAAATGTCAGATTATTAGGTGCTTCAATCTGTCGCCTCAGAAATGTCGTTCGTTCAATTACGCAGGCGGCAAGTGCGATCTACTCTACATCAATTCCGAAACGGCCGCTCTTGAGCCTTCAGCCGGATCCACTTACTTCGAGATTCACTGCATCCACGGTAAAGGTAGCGGCTGCAAAGAAAAGTTGAAAATCGTTCTTGTTAGGCGCTGACAAGGGCACATGCGATGCCGAAGCCAAACCGTCATTCGACCGTAAACCTGAGAGCCAGTACACTGGAACTCCTTCCGAAACCATAGACGAGGTGATGGCGCTGGAAAATTGTTTGCGGTTCTGTCTCACCCACGCAGACAAAAAGGCCGACGTTCAGTAAGGCAACCAGTGATTATGATACGTCTGGGTTAGACTGAGCTGTGGTTGCAGTTGCACCGGCGTCAATTACAACAAAAGAAAGGGAGAGTGCACCGTTTTCACAGAGCAGATCGACGAGAGCGGCGTAGAGAGCAAAGAAGACGTGGACTTTTACCAGAGCAACTGTGCCGCCCCTCCGGAAAGCACCACCCGGCCGCCGACCACACCCACTACGCAGGCGCCGGTCACCAAGGCCGCCACTACCACCGCTGCGCCAGTGAAGACAACGCCGGCCAAGAAGACCACCACCTCCTTCGAGCTGGTTCTGTCTGCCGGCGTGGAGACCATATGCGACTTTAACGGAATGAAAGTGAAGGTATGTATTGCACTGCCTGCCACTCACTCAGTCTGTCACTAACCGGTTCTAGGTGACCAACGACCAGCCTTTCACTGGGGCTGTGTTCGCCAAGATGAAATACGACAGCTGTCGCGTGGAGGTGAAGAATGAACAAGTGGCAGAATTGCTGCTCGGATTTCCTGGCAAGAAGAGAGCCAAACGGCAGGTAGTGCAGGCTCCCAGTCTGCCCGGAAAGATCCCTCCGGCCAGAGGCAATCCATTCACTACCGACAACTCCATTGCACCTGTGAGAGACTGCGGTGTCGTAGACTTGGTACATGGGTAGTTTTGGCTGATAAACAAGCAAGAATTGTTAGCTTACAGAATAATGGAACCTACAAAGCGACGGTTGTTGTTCAGACCAACAATCTGGGCATCCCAGGGCTGGTAACGTCCACCGACAAAATCTACATGGTTTCTTGTGACTACAGCAAAATGGGTGAAACTGTCAAAGCCGAGACCCCGCTTAAAATCGAGTAGGTCTACAGTGCATTCTGCTTCTATTTATGCTTAGCTGGTAGATTTTTCCATTTTCAGAGGCCCAACACAAGCCATAATTCAGCCGCGCGGAAAGATAGAACTGCAGAGTCCGGTAATGATGATGATGATGAACTCAGCCGGTCCGGAGGCAGTGCCGGTTCTTCAAGCCAAATTGGGAGACATGCTGGAACTGCGGTGGGAGATGATGGCTCTGGACGACCAGATGGACTTCTTCGTGAGAGATTGCATCGCCGAGCGCGGAGGAAACACGGCTGGAGGCGCTAGTGGCGGTCCCGCCGAACGTCCCGGAACGTTGAAGCTGCTGGAGAAGGGGTTGGTTTGCAGCTGCGAGACCGATCTGGACCGAGTCTATTTCAGTTGCCCAACTCCTGCCGTGGCTAAGAAGATCTGGCCGGGACCGGTAGAAAAAGTCGACAACAAACTGAAGACAGCCAAGCTACAGGCGTTCCGATTCGACGGCTCAACTAGCGTCAGAATCATATGCCAGCTGGAAATCTGCGAGGGAGAATGCAACCCGGTAGCCGACTGAGTTTGTGTTTTGGTTACAAGTTGCACTTCAGACCACCTGCAATATCAACGGTCAAAGTGTGGAGTCGTACGGGCGCAAGAAACGGCAGACAGACGGTAGCAACCATGTTCAGTATGACCAACACCAACCGGCGCTTGATCGATGTACGAAAGCAGTGTCCTGCGCCTCTGTACAATACTTCGTTTTGCAGTTGAAACTACACATTACTGGGTGCCTCGCTCGCAACACACAGTCGCTTCACTAGTGGTTGTCGATCCGTTGCAGGAAGTAAAGATCAACACCAACTACAGATCTCAGGAAAAGGCGGTAGAGGTGCTCACTCAACACACCTATGAAGGTACGTACATGCCACACGTGCCCACCATTTTGTAAGGGAGTCTGTGAAATTTTCAAGTTGCCTGGTTCGGCCGCTGCCCAACAAGGGCGAGAATATTTCGCAAAATTAGCCTTCCAATAAGCATTTAAAAGTTCAAGTAGAGCTTTCCATTAATGGTCTACCTAATGCAGAAATTGATGGTGAATCGGTTGATGTAAACGATATTGGCGTTTGCCTGTCGGTTCGTGAGTTATAGGCTGAAAACCGTTGATCTACAGTTGACCGATTTCTGAGTGGGTTATCATAGAATGCAAAATAGCGAAAAAGCAGTACGTTCCGATTTTCAAATTAATGTGTTAATTCGATGCTAAATAGAGTTAATTTTTAAAAAAGCAAATAAAATTCTATGGAATCCAATAATTTGTACTTCTAAAAGTATAAATTCAAAATTTTCTGGTAAAATATGAGAGAAGGGCTATCCAACGATATATAAAGTTCGAAGATCCAACAAAGTTGGGACAGAAATCAAGTCTTAAAAGGTATTCGGACCGTAAAATTGACAAAAATAAACAATTTTAGTAGTTTAGGAAGCCTGGTTCAGGCTTGTGCCCAACCAGGCCGAGTTTTTGAAAAATTAGCCTTCAAAACGCATTCTGGACATAAAATAGACAGGTTTAGGTCATGATTCATTCATTTCTCTTATTTTTGCCTATTTTTCCATCCTACCTCCACCGCA